>JAQFZA010000335.1:0-26503 GCA_034695115.1 Desoria olivacea
AGTATTCTCGTCCAGTCCAGTCTACAATGTAACAACATGGAAGAATTCATATCAGTACTCACAGTCATTCAACACAATAAATTTCAACCAAACCAATAAATTCAATATTTAAATACAAACTACATTCCTGCAGTTACTCATTAATTCCAATCACAAATTTACTTTATCCTCGTCACAACAGTGTATACCAACTAAATAGAGGCTGGGGACTTTCTGAGTATATCCAGAGACCTAAAGTAGCAACTGTCAATAAAATTACTTACAATTAGAATTAGTCCTCTACAAGCCTTGAATTAAATTGTATTGCTTCATGTGTACATAATTCTGTACTTTGTTTAGGACAGAACATGTACGTTCCACATTACATTAATTTATATTATTGGAAGTGTGAGTTGAGTGCGGATTATTGTGAATGAATCCCTCCGACTCATTCACAATCCGTTCATCCAGAAAAGTTGGAATCTATTGTTGAGTTGTTGGGATCTCATTAATGTGATCACGCCGTGTGTCTGCCTGCCTGTCTGCCCTGTGGCATCATCATCATCATCATCACTTGTACTTCATCGCATTCATCATATCCCGAACCCTCCAATATACACAACACAATGAGCAAGTGTGTCGGCAAATGTATTCAGAACTGTAGGAATTGTAGGATGGAACTTACTTTTTCATATCTCAACTCATCTTTATGACCTTAAGTAGTGTTAGAATCAACAGTTTAGAATTGTGTGCTAGGTATACTATACTATAACAACTTACCGTCAAATAGGGGTAGTACGGATGTTTCTGTAGAGTAACATAGTATTTGAAATACTATAAGGACTTGGAAGGAAGTTTCTTGATTTTTGCCCACCATGCTATTCTCTCTTCAACCGAGTTGAACCTGCCTTCTTCGGAGTCTCTATTGATTAATTTTGAAGTAGTAGGTGTAGGGAGTCGGTAGTCTTAGTTAAGTTCATGAGGAAGGGATCTCTTCATTTTATTTGATTATGCTATTATATTACGTATGCATTAGGAATGAAGGAGGATTTGAATACTAAAGAGCTTATTAGGCTCAAGAGTTGAGGACTGAATTCATTCAGAGGAGAAGAAGGAGCTTATGTCTAATTGTTTCATAGCTTATGCATTTATGACACGGAGGAGGTGGAAGGAATTAATTAATGAATGTGACCAGTTGAGCCAAAGACTCTGGAATCTATACAATTTAAATGACCTATGCTCAACTGCCTGTCCCCTTTGACACTGCGTAGACCTTCATACCTTTTATTAATGTCTCTTAAAAATCTTCACAATGTTTTCATCTATAATAAATTTATTTAATTTATATTTCATTTGTACTGTATCCCAGTGGCAGCATTTATTATAAGGCCATTATACAATTAATTTTATTGACCAGTCTTCACATTTCTTCCATTCTGATCCATATTTCATGCTAAAAGTTAAGAAGCCATACAATCTCCAGGAATTTGAATGAATTAGCTTCGAATTCAAAGGAGTCTAATAAAGCTTTTAAGATTGTAATTACAAAATGTGCCTAACCAAAAGTATGAACAAACACTATTGCTTTTGCTATGTATATGTTTTTGATTAAAGATTAACGATAAAAGGAAAAGTAACAACTTTCATATAAAAAGCCGCAGTTTTTTCTAAATTGCAATATTAACCAATACAAACTCATCTGTTATAGGAAGAACTGTGCCAGAAATATTTGGGAATGAAATCTAAAAAGAAGCGTATGAAATGATTTGAAAAATAAGGAATGAAAGCTGAGAGAGAAAAAGTTGGTAAATTTCCAATATACAAACATCCAGACAGTATGAGTCCTTTCTCCCGAATAATGAAGTAAGTAGTATTAAGTATTATGGAGAATGGAGAGGAGGAATAGACGACGGTGGTGGCAAAGTAAAAGTAGTCGACAAGTGTGAGGGGCTTGAGACTTATTTTTAATCTTCTTAGAGAGTACGGGCTGTGGGATGCGTCATTCCGTGTTTAATCTTCCCTCAGCACAAGGAAATTATCGGAGGATAACAATGGATGGAGAGAGGAACCATATGACACCGTTTTCACACCCCAATTTATTCATTCCACTCAACAATGTCTGTCCCACCTTCCTTGTATCACAGATTGGATATGTTACAGGCAATTCCGTCATTCTGAGGAATCTCATTTCCAAATTTTTCCCAACAGTCCCCTAAATCTATTTTCAACACAAAAAATACCCCTCAACAGTTTAATCGCATCTCTGCTTACATTGTTTAATGAACTTATTAAAGCAAAAGCTCCCTTATTTTCAAAACAAAGAATTTCGGGATTTCATGTAATGTTAAAACAAACCCATTTTTCATATCTTTACTCTTCAACGTCAAATCAATACAGTTTAAACTGGTGAAGGCAATCTGACTATCAGTACAAAGTAGATTGACTAGTCAGAGGCAGAATGACGAATTCTCCAGACTGCCCGTAACATATAAATCCCTACACAAAAGGATTTTACTCACAGGCAAACGGATAAGGATTCAATACAATTCCATGTTCGGTAGGGATTCTTACTTGAAACCAATTCTCCTCTCGTCTGATTAAGTAATCCATGAATCGCATATTAAACTGCTGCAGGATGTATTTAAGTGAAAGTAAAATTCGGTATTGGTAGATTTTCTACAAACTTTTAATTTCACTTGAGGAAAGGTGAAGGGTTAATTAATCGTAACATAATATCCGAAAAATGAGACGTTCTGGTGGGCGTTTTACTTAGCATGCAGAAATTGGCTTTGTCTTCCTCTCTTGACAAAGCATACCTAAAACCCTCGTACTGAGTTCATAAAACTTCATTAGAGGAACTTCCAGCCTTCCCGGAAGCTAAATATTATGTCAAGTCTTTGAAGTCAAAACTTGGTATCCATTTCTCCATTTCCCGGAAATCTAGGCCCACCTACTCAGGAACAAATGAAGTTTCGGATTAATTTTGGAAATTAAACTTTAAATAAGTTTCCAAATTCGTTTAAATTGAGACGTGGAGAGGTTGAAGTTCATAAATACAAAAACTGTCTCCTCTCAAAAAGTCTGAAAGACAGAAAAAGGGATGGAAAGCAGGAAGTTTGAAGCATACGAGCAACCCGAAGCATATTTCTATACGAAGCACCAGCTTGGGCCTTCCGAGTTCAAAAGAGTGAGAATCGGCTTGATTTAAAGGTCCCCTTCCTTTTTTATTTCTCCTAATGCTCCGTCGTGTGGAAAAAACTTATTTATTCGCCCCATCCGCTTTCCATTATTATTTATAAATATAAAACGGAGATTACGTGTCTCTCCTCCAAATACTTCCAGAAAAAAGCTCCAAGGACTTCAAAACTCCAAAGAAGACTCCGACAAACTCCAAGAATATCCTACAACATTATAAAGGAGCATCCTTATATGTAACGTATCCTACTAAGGTAAGGATCACATTGTGCAGATAAGATGAGGGATGGCTATTCAATAGTTTCGAATCAAATCCGATCCTCCTCTGAAATCCGAGACTTGGGAAACCTCAACTGAAACTTTGAGCTTAGTGAGCCAAAACAGCTTAGAATGAGACCAGAGTTGTTTTTCTTATACGGACGGATGAAAGTTTATATTAAAATATAGCGGACAAAAATCTCTCTCTGCCATTGCCACTCCATCCATTCCATATGTGATGATTCTCCTGTACGTAAAAGGCTAGAGAGGGTCTCCCTGTATGGTGGATGGCTAAGCTTTCTGGGAAAACTCATCTTTTTAGGGAAAAAAACTCTTGCTTTTGAAAAGGTTTGCTTTCTTTGGTTTTATATTCAGGGGAAAGCGTTGTGTTCTCTGGAGTCTATCGACAAGTCTCACTCACTCCATTCTGGAAATCCTGGGTCTGCTGGGAGACTGCTGGGTTGGATGTTGTGATCCCCACCAGCAGTATTCTTCAAGTATTGCGGAGGGTATATAGGTTTGGAAGGTAACCCCTCCTGGATCTCCTCATCATGTCATCACAACAACACAGAGAGACGGTCTGAGAGTAAACTTTCACATACACAGAGGAACAGAGAATAATGATATAAAAAGCTGAAGTTTAAGAATGTTAGTTTAATGGAAAAGGCAGGAAGGAAGAAATCGGACTCTCCATCCAATTCTATCGTACAAATCCCTGTTCACTTAATCATTCTTCAAAGACCAGCAGGGCAGAGGCAGAGGCGATGTGTACCATTTGGCCACATTCGTTGAATCCAGTCGGAGGGATCTCAGATGTAGGAGATTGTAGGAGGATAGGATCAGTTGGATGGATTCTATTCGTAGATAGGCTTACGACTTGTTTTGTATATAAATAAACCCGTTTTTATATCTTGGGATGACACTCTCCGGTTACTCTCACTTTTTCGGATCTGGTTCGGCTTTAATTATGTTTGAAGGCTTTAATTTTACCTTCTTGTGGTTGTTAAGGTGTGGAATGGAGAAAAGTCGTCGTGAGGATTATGTTCAAAGCCTTTTTACCTTTTTAAGATTGTAGACGCACACACTTCAGCTTCTTGGTATACAGCGATAGCGATAGGGAGCGATATGTGTGGATTTCAATGTGATTGATTCCTAGATTTACTCCTTGCAAAATAAATAGTATAAGTTGTATCAAAAAAAATATGTTTCATATGTTGAAAATCGACAAATTAGTCTAATTTTGTCTTTGTGGACAATTTGAAACATTACAATATTTTGCCATGCCAAAAACACTAAAACATAAATTAATCGCCTTCAAAACTGTTGAATCAACAATGATTCTTAATTTCCAAAACTTATGTTTGATTCTATAGTTTTCTTTTCCTGTTCATTTCATTATAATTATCTAAACTTCTTTAAACTCTTAAATAAAGGCTTATTTGCTGTAAATAAATTACGCTGCGTCAGAACGAGAGGATATCTGTATTTAATGTAGAATTTAGAAAATCGAAAAAACCCTAAGGCGTCGTAATTAACGGTGACGTCTTATAGTCGAGGTTTTACACACAACTACAGTATGGACAACGACTTTATAACATCCTTCAAACTGGAGACGAAGATTGCTGGATGCAGACTTGCGAAGATGAGGATGGATGCATTCTTGACGACATTCCTAAATTATTTGAAGAAGTCCCTACAAGACCTCATCCTTTCTATTTTGGTCATTACTTACAGATGAAATGCAGGGAAGGCTGTCCCCTGATTGACATTACGTTACAGGAAGGTACAAGCTATAAGTTTACAAATAAGAAGACAGGAGAGGAGATTTGGTTGATGAGATGAGTTAACTTTTAGCTACGTCAGTCATCCTTATCTACCGGCAGACTCAACATGGCCTAGGACGAATGGATCTCCCTCTTCGTCTCCTCCTGTGTCTTCCTTTCTCTCATCTTTCCGCTTCAACCAACTAGGCTCATCTCATCTTTCAAAGACATCAACCTGTAATTGCAAATCACCCTCGGCTTAACTTCTTCAAAATCAGCATTCCCCTCCCTAGTCATCCGTTCAATGTCGATCTGGCTGCACCTGCTATCCCCATCTCAGCTGTACCAGTTAGCAGCGGTACTGATCTTTGTATCCATTTCATACGATAGTACATCAGGAGGTACGGCATATGTTGTACTCCCGTCGCCATTAGACTCTGTACCAGAAGGATCAAATGCTTCACCTCATTTACTAGCTCAGGAGGGTTATCATCTTGGCGATCCAAGTCATAAGGGCCTATCCCAAAGGGTCATATAGCAGGGAACAAGGTTAGGAATTATCCAATCACTCCTGATGTAAGGACTGGACCATCGAGATAGTACAAGCTCTACTCAAGTAGGTCATACAACCTGACTCTTATCCACTATGACAAAATTCTAACCGTTTAATGGTTATATTATACTATCGCTCTCTTGACTTCATTTCCTATAATTCGATATGGGAGCAGGATCTCCATCTGTAATGACCCCACAAAGGACACCCTTATGGCTTGCACAGGAACAGATACATACTACATAGTCGGTAATGAAGGATGAAGTTATGATATACGAGATATGATGTGGATGAAATCATGAGATGGCCAGTGACCAGGCTGTTCTTTCTCCTCAATTCTGCTCGTGTGACTTGACTGTGACGACGTGAATGTGACTCACTCCAAAAGCTCTAAAGGACCTGTGTCAGAATGAATGTAAGAGATCAGTCGGAAATTTGAGTGGATCGGTTCATATGGATGAGTGAAGGGCACTATTCTGAGATTGGAACAAGTTACAACTTTATAGAGGAGGAAATAAGGGAGAAAAGTCGAGTCAGCCCAATCATCTGATGGCTTGGGATTGTTTGACAATCCATAATACATAATCCTCGGAGGAAAAGGATCCATTCCATAATAATTCCTAAGTACTTTCCCCCCACATCAAGGTCATTTCATTTTGGTTTCTTGGGGGCTTCTTCTTTTATAGGTCGTGCAACAACTTTAAAAAGTTTTTCAAATTTAAAAAAAATTCTGTACGAGAAAACAAAGTCAATTTCTTGGTGTCCATAACAATTTTTGACCAAAATCTTTAACGATCGTAGTAGTAAATTTATGAATGGACCAAAATTAGGTATGGATTCTGAAGACAGGCACGTATTTACTAAATGTATAACTGATCTATTCTTGGTGATGAAATAAAATGCGGATGTAGTAAATTGTGATATCTATATTGCAATTATTATTTATTATTATTATTTTTATTCAGGTAACAGACACATGAGATGGCAATGAGATTTTATGTGGCATTTGCATAAAAACGAGATCAATTACTATGTTTTTTGAAAACACCCATTGGTTATTAAGTTTATTTTTAGATTAAGTAAGATAATTTATAACTTAGATAATATCTAAATATAAATTTCATTCTTATATATTCTAAATATAAAGGGTTAATTCAGATGAAGTTAAAGAAATCCTAGCATCATACATCACCTAGCAATGCTTGCAATGCTCCCCAACTTTAAGATATTCATAATGAGTACTTAAACAATCTTCGGGGGACATGGGTGAAATGTCGCTGAATTCTACAGACAATGACCCTTCCAACAGTGACTGATAGCTCTCAATTTGGCCCCATTTTTGCTTAGACTGAAATATCAAAGAATGTTCATGGTTGAACCTAATAGAATAGGTGATAATAAAACCTTCCCGTTATTAGATTAGAACATCCAAAATAATAAATAGCTCACCTGATGGAACACCAGTATAAGTTTCTCTAAGGAAAGAATCCCCAAGAATCCATTCTTCAGCCAATTCGGTGTTGGGAATCTTCCATAACCGTTTTTGATGGAGAAACCGTGGTTCCAATCTGCAATAAAGTAAAACGTCTTAATGCACTAAATATAATAGTTATGGGAAATCGTTCTTAAACTAATACACTACGCCCGCCACTTTTCTCATTGACGATTGGACCTTTCAAATTTAAATCTTAACCTAGGGACATCATGTCTGGGTTTAATTAGGAAATTCAGTGCAATTCTGGGTTATAACTTACTTATAAATGACGGCCGAAATCCGGGTCCTTGGGTCGTTTGTTGCATGCTGAACGTCATGTCCGCCACATTTTTGGTTAAGGGTTCAAAACTATCCAGGACCAAGTTCAGATGTCTAATGTTCCGCATTTCGGAAAACATTTTCAGTTCCACAACACTCTTATCCTTCGTACTGGACGAATGGATGAGAAGTATGGACACATTGGGCGCTCCGAGAGCAATCACCCGGATTAATTCTGAGGAAGCCACAACTCCTAGTAGGTAGAGAGACGTAAGATTCCGATGGGGGTTAACAACCAATGCCGCAAAGCTGGGTATGAACCACTTCGTGTCAGCTTCGTTACGAATGTTTTTGTTCATTTCTCCGACTAATTCAACTAGAAAGAAGAGTTTTAACCTCGGAATGTGATTGAGGAAGTCAATTCCTTTGAAATAATGAAGGAATTTGAGCTTGCATCTGAACTCATTCAGGTTTGCCATAGTTGGCAAAACTAGTTCCGAAGTCGTAAGAGTGTTCCATGTTTCAGAGTCCCACAAAATCAGTTTTTCCAAAGATCCTCTGACTTCGTTGAGAAATTGGGAAGTGTCAGGGGTTGAACACATGTTTCCTATGGTCAGATCTTTCAAATTCTTGAACTTTATCCCAACCAGCTCGTGAAATGGACTCAACTCATTTCTCCCGAAGCGTGCCATAAGTGTCAGCTTCTGGAAATTCTTCAAAATGTCTAGTGAATTGGTCTTCATCAGCCTGAAAACTTGGGTAGTAAATCCGGGATTAAATCCATTGCAGTTCAGCGAGGTCAACTGAGGAGAGGCTTGTATAACCGCTGCCAGTAGGTCATCGTAACCAATGCCGAGCAAGTTTTTCTCAACACCACCCGGGTTTTCCCAAACATAATAACTGAACGAAAAAGCTTTAAGTTTTAAGGGTTGCTGGAACACGAGGTCGGTTTGTTGGGGAATAGATTCTTTTTGAGTCAACTGTTGAATTTTTAACGTTTCCAAACTCGGACAATACTCGTTCAGGATTAGCAGCAAGACTTTAGACTGCAGCGGTGCCTCTAAGTGAAGGTTAACAAGACCAAGGTAACAAGGTAATGGCAGCAATATTTCAACGCGATTATTAGTAGGAGGACGCAATAAGGGATCCCAGTCAAACATGTAGGCCGTTTTGAAGAAGTCCTTGGAAGCAGAATCCAGAATTTGTGGAAATTCTTTGAGTCTCTTTTTCTCAGCAGAGGTTTTCTTATTGGAGAACCGTATCCCCAGCCCCACACCCCCATTTTCCTTTGATAAGTTTCGACTCACAGATTCTTTCCATAAATGACACACCAATCGCAGCTTCTTAACAGTCTTGACGTCCAGGTTCTTGAAAACACTTTCCAAAACCTTCATAAAAATCGACACATTAGTAAAAAAAAAAAAAAAAAAAAAAAAATATGAACAAAACCTTTTCAGGGTCAAATAAAGCATGTAACGTTCTTACGACAGATTGGAGGAGGGGATGTGACGTTCCTGTAGCCAAACCTGCTTCATTGACCTCGGAGACCCCAACAGGATCTAAAAAAAAGTGTCAACATCATGATTAACAATCAGGCTTGATGTTGTAGTGATAATTCTGTAATTAGTACGAATTATTCCTGAAATATGGAGGAAATTCAAAGTACCTACCTGGGAAATGATGTCCCGGTTCGTCAGTGGGGGTCTTCAACATTGTAACGTAACTGTCCCCTAGGAATCCTTCTCTAAAAAACGGTTCGTAACCGTTGACCTTGTAAAAATCTTTCCTGTCGTATTTCTCGATTTCCCTGAACTTTACTTCTTCGCCGTTGGATACAAATTGTGAATTGTAACTGTAAAACGAAGAGGAGAATGAAATGTTGAGGAGATTCTTTTCAGAAAATGCCTCGGTCGCTCGGTGGTGCTGTAATGTTTGGTCTGGTGCTAGTAGTGGTGTGGTGGTGGTGGTGGTAGTTGGTGACTGGTGATGGTCTGCTCTGCTCACTTCTGTCAGGTCCTGTCTAAAACTATAAACGACAAACGACGAGTAAACGTAATGCCTGTCTGCGACTGGTCGTTCAGAATGAATCCTACCTTATTACCTAATCCTAACTTGTTTGATGTTTGATGTTTAAAAAATGGTGGATGCTTGAGAGGAAATGTTTAGAGAAGAAATTGTATAAATGAAACAGTGACATTGTTGAAAGTATGTACAAGTTAGTCTGACAGCTCCCCAATACTTTGAATGTTCCCAGTTGAATTTAGTTCTAGAATATTGTAGAAAATAGGGTGACGTTCTGAGAAAGAAAGAAAAGCGATTTGAACGTCACTTGGATTCTAGCTCTTGTGCAACACGGTTCATGTTCTTTTCAGTAGGAAAAGTAGTAAATTCGTCTCCATTGGTAATTGTTCTGTTTATCAGTTTTTTGGTGATTAAATAGTTAACCCTGGAGGAAATTATTGTGTCTTGGGTCTACTTTCATCTGTTCACGTAAAATTTACTAAGGTCTAAAGATTTAAAACCACATAAAGAGCACTCAGAGCACCCCAGCAGGACTTTTAGGAGACTACATCGAGAGGCCAGCTATAGACGGGTAGTTTGTAGTTACTCACTCTCAACAGACATTTATTGACTAAAATCCCAAAACACCCAGAAATTAAATACAGTCAGAAAATTTTGATAATTTTAAGGCCCCAAAACACCCAGAACATATCAAAACTCGTATAACACTCGTATATGGGCGAGGACTATAACATATAGGAATGCGATGGCTAGTTTCAGATTAGATGCTACGTCCACACATCCAAATCTCTCTTCGATTAATTCAAGGACGGGCAAAGAGCTATCAGCCTCCGACAATCGAGTCACAACGAATCAATGAGTTTAGGATTTTCCGATGTGATTGATAATTACCCGACCTGTCCAAGGGGACAAGTGCTTGGTACTAGAGTACTAGTATTATAGAGACTTGGGATCTAAACACCCAGGCGGTTCTTCATTTTTGGTCAATATCCTTACTTGTTATAGGACGTCCAATCCTGATATCGAAAGTGGAAGGGAGGAACCGCCTACGATCCTAAGCAACCTTTTTAAGACCCAGGGACCAGAGAGATACCCCACCCCTGCTGGTCCCTGTTTAAGACCCTGATGCCACTAAGGATGGAAGGATGACTAACTCCTGATTTATGCACGGATTCCAATGAAGTTCCAGAACAAATCGATGAATGTCCTTTTTTGTAATGTTAAGTTCTTAAATCCCTTTATTTGCAAGTGACAAGTGCTTATCCATCTTGTTGATCAAAGAGTGAGGTGAAGGGGACTATGATTTTACTTGGAACAAGATGCAGAAGGAGAATATTGAAAAAGTATTGAAGGTTTCAAAACGTGATGTGACACATGTTGCTGGGATTTAGGGGGATGAAGCTTCTTGCCCCTGACTTTCCCTCCTCATTTGTCATCTTCACCTCTCTCTCTCCGAAGTCCGAAGCCCTGCCCTGCTGAAGGCTTCGGAGTTGACTTATCTGAGGGGAGGTCTTATCGTTAGATATGGAACTTATCTTCCTATTTATATCTTACATGTCCAAGATAAGCCCAGTCCTTCCTTTCCCTTCCTCACTACACCGCATTGTTGTAGGTTAGATGCTTCTATAACTACTTCCTCACCAACTCTACTGATCAGAATCTCCTCATCTCACTTACCGAAAGAGTTCTTCGTCTTCCTAATTCCTGAGTTATAATATTAATATAACCCCACTACAATTGTACATTCCTATTCTACGAGTACGTGGATACCTTCATTCCTTAATGATGTGGATGCTACGATTTAAATAAGGCTTGCAAGATTTCCGAACTTCCGCCCAGGATCCTTGAAGTCCTTGCTAGCAGGTTGTGGTCTACCATACCTCCTCCTGCATTAGGTTAGGTCATAGGTTAACGATTAGATGTTAATTATGAGGATGACGAACGAGTGGGTATGGACAATCTTCCGGTATTCCCTGAGTTCTTGAAAAGTACCATTGAATCTTATGATCTGAATTCCTGACTCCTAAATCCCTATGCCTCATCATTATTTTATAGTTTAGTTATTTACAGGAAGTACCCAGGAGGGAAATGACACTCAGAGGACAACATGAAGCATACTTTTCGAATAATGTAGGTTTACTTACAGATACGGATGTTCAAACCTGGATACAAGTTCCTAGTATCCCTTCCTGTCTCCGAAATAGTCGGGAATAGGAGTATCGATGGCCGCTTATCAGATTGACTACTTGATATAGGCTGGAGGACGTGTGGCAGTTATCCTTTTAGCCCCAGAGTCTGTCTGTGCATCTGTGGACGAAGCGTTTGGTACACTTGGAGAGGGATGTGCCTGGAATACAAATCAGCAGACCTTAGTGTACACATACTACACACATGACACATCCGCTTATCCTCCATCCTCACCGACTTCATCTCTAAATCTGCATACCTCTCAGACAACAGGATTATCACCGACAGAGATGTAGTTCCACAGGGAAGGTAGGCTCCTCCACGTACTTGAAAGACTCAGGTAGTTTATTATGTCAACTCTCTTTTTTTACAACCTCTTCTCAGGTAATTCCATTTAGTTTGAAGTACAGAACATTCAAAAGTCCGTAAACTTTCACTCCTTTCTCCAGTCGGCTTAAAAGAGTTTGTAGGAGGTTATTTAAATACGGATACCTCTTCGTAAGGAGAATTAAAGTATTATCTTGGGACAATGAAAATTCCTCTTATTCAAAGGAGGGACACAGCCGCTTCTTTGAGGTAGGGCCGTAAGTCCGTTCGGATTTGTACTTCCTACTCCAACTTAATATCTTAAGGGTCAAGGGTCAATGTTTTCAATCTAATTGTCACTATTGGATTTCTGAAGTATATACGTAAAAGTTAAGGATACAGCTATTTGGAGTCAAGTCATACGGAACTGATACCAACCTCATGTCGTAGTCTGCCAGTAGTAAGTGCAACCCGACTCAACTTTAACACTACAGTACTATGTACTACTATGCTTAGTGTAAGTGTAAGTAGAGGGAAAAAAGTCAGGTGGGGCCACAACTCCCTCGTGGGAGAGTTGTCACTCATGGCTGCGAAAGGCTTTACGGGTTCGACTCCCGCCCACTGGCTACCTTAGCAATGTCTAAGCGAGGTGTCAGAGATACAAAACATTTTTTTGTATATTTTATTCATCGTAAATCTTCAAATAATTATTTTTTTTACCTCAATTACTCATTTTAACATCCTTAGGATTTATTTTGGAGTGAAAATGAATTAAAAACAGGAGGAAAACTACAAAACAGTTCATTTATTAAAAAAAAAAAAGATCACAAAATCAAGAAAGAAAAAACTCATGTCAATAGATTAAACAGGATGATGTGCTTGCCTAAAAAGGTCATCTCTCATCCCAATTAAAAAGTCCTACCTCCTCTATCCCTCCATCCGTCTTTACATATTTATGTAAATAAGGATTACAATTAAACATTTAAAAAATACAATCTCAATGACAGTTAAATACAAAATTACGTACATATAGGATGCGGAGTTTTAAACTTATTTCATTCTCCTATTAATAGTTACTTAGTTCCCTCCATCATGTCAGCTTCTCTCCCCAAAGACCACATTTGCGATCCTTTAGTTTTGAAGTTTGCATCGTTTTATAGAGTACTGCTGGAGTCTACATTATGACTTACACTCAGGATTAAGTAAATATTGAATCCGACGCTATGACGAAGACTTTGAGAGGAGACTTCCGGCTAATCTAATCGTTGTATCTGGAAATGAATGACATCAAATTTATGGTGAGGTCGTTTCACAGATCCCATATCAGCTCTATCCTTCAAAACACTACAGATATGCTGTGAATGTCATTTCTTCAATACTCATCCTTGTTATACACTTAAGTACGTGGTAGACTTAGATTGTACCTGAAGGACGTTCTGGAAACTGCAAGAATCCAAAGAACAAAACCAAACTTTTTATTCCATTTCTTAGTTCATATGTACACACACTTCCAATACCAAAAAGGGACATTCGGACTTAAAAAGCAGTCGGGTGATACAAGTACGGGTATCAGCTATCCAATAGATCAGAGTTTAGAAAGCAGGAAGTGGTAGGAAGTGCAGACTCTGTTGTTTACGTATGCTATATATGTACAATGTGTACCTACGACATGTATGTATACATCCGCTCTGTCTATCTCTAAACTACAATGATAACTAATCTGAAGAAATATTCCCCAAAAGTGAAGGATTCTGGTAGTTCGGAAGTTTTTTATGAGGCAGTTCGTCGTCCTACCTTCAATTCAACTTGAATGCTGAACCCATCCTTGTAACTTTATTCATCGGCAATTCCCTAAAACGAACTGCAGAAGAAAAGTTTATGTCTTTGGTTTTCCATGAATTCTATTAAAATAAGTTGAGGGGAAAAGTGCAAGTGGATCAGGAAGTTTCCCTTCCTCCAATACACACAAACATACAGACCTCTCTCTATAACATATCTCTCCTCAATCATCCCACACTGTCCATGGACCGTGGGGCTCTAGAAATACTCATTCTAGATCAACTTCCATAATAGATAAGGATCAAAACCAACTCAAGATTTGACTTGTGGCTTAAGAACCCGATAGGGTCAACCCAGAATCCCTTCGGGACTTGATCCTCTAAACATTCTTCCTGTAAAGGCTTATTCCTGAATTTGTGGATGTCCCCTCCTCCAGCCCATTAATCGGATAAGGACTTTCCTCTCCTAGTTTTGAAATTCATACTTTCCTCTGTTTTTTATTTCTTTATTCCCTATGTAAGTCTTAAGTATGGGTTAGTATGTATGAAGGGCTGATTCCAATGTGTCCAGGTAGTTTGACTTATAGACTCCAACCAAATCCATTATCCTAAATTGATTCCTCTCCCAAATATATCTTAGCCATTTAGCCTTCCTGTCCAATCCCTCAAATCCATCCATACCGACTTTACGGCAACATTTCCCAAGGACTCTTCACAATCTGCGAAAATATTCCGGGATTTATTCAGAGACAGTAAACCAGTCTACTAGTCCTTGGAATACACAGTCCTCCAGAGATAGACATATAGGACATTAATTCCCCTCCCTTAATTTCATCTGGGCGTTTAACATTTAACACACATGTTATGCATGAATGTTTATCCACTTGGATAATGAAACTCACCACCACCACTACCAACCACCACCACTACGAAACCATGGCAAGTTTAGGCAGGGGAGATGCCGAATTTTAATAACTGTTGAGCTCCCTCATCATAATACTTGTAAACTTGTAATTCTGGAATATATTCCATCCGTCCTGAGTGCATTTTGAACTTTTTGAAGGAGGGAGACTCGTTCCATGAGAATATAATAAAATCGGAATGCAGGGTCGTATACTGCACAACTGTAGGAGATCTGGTAGAAGGTCGGGAATCTATAGGGATGTCCTCTTAAGTACTACAGGAGATGAGTTGTATTGTCTTTCCAAGTTGGATGGAAGTGTTTATAGAGGAGTGATATGGCTCTTATAATGTAATGGAGTAGGGTATTGTATTGGTAGGGATAATTGGATGGATAATTGCAGAAGGGAGTGACGAGGGGAAGAAGCTCTGCAGGAGAAAGCCTTTTTATTTTCTCCAGACTATTCAGACTAATAATAAATCCACCACCACCACCGTCTGCCTATACGATTGGATGATGAAGGATAGTATGTGTGGACTGTGTATGGGATATGAGGAAGGGATGTCATTCCCTAACGATACTTCATACTTGATTGTTTGATAACAAAAGACATTTACCATCCTGTGTCCCTATACTGTCCTCACGTCAATGTTCTGAGGGGCTGTGCATAAGCTACGTAGGTGGAAGTGAGGGACAGTTTCCCCACACTTGCCTCCGAGCTCTGGTCACCCCGACATTTATTTTTGGACTCCGAACCTCCGGGCCTTAGGAGTCTTGTGACGGACTCGAGGAGAACTTGGCACGCTGTCCTCCAAGAATTTCCAGAAGCACAACCTGTTGAAGACCTGGAAACAGCCGTTCTTCAGTGTACTTGGAATAAGAGGAATCCCAGTAGGGTGGACTGACGTACAGTGTGGGCAGCCCCAGCAGATACTAACGGATGAACCTCGTTGAATATCCTTCCGTCTCTTTCCAGTTATTACTAATAGTACAATAAAAATTTGTTTCGCTCCATTACACTCGGATTCGCTTGGGTAGTCTCTCTGCATATCGGGATCAAAATACCCGACATTAATTTGCCTCCAATTCTATTTCATTATTTTTACACTTCATCAGATATCCTCAGCCCCAACTTTCCAAGTCCAATGGTTTCAGCCCTAGCTTTTATTTTCATAGACTTTGACTCCAGCATGAACCAAAACCTATTTCTACAACTACGAAGGACGAAAGTCACGCTACTGGTTGTCCTGTATCAACTCTAGTCCCTATGCCACTTGTTCAACTCAACACTTCATTTGAACTTTTGAAGGTCCCCAAGTTTAAGAAGTCTACATTAACTTCAAACAAATATTTCCCATCCTACAGAAGTGGTCAAAGGGCTTAGCTAGTCCAGAGAGTATACAAATGTAGCAGATTGGGCAAAAGTGAAAGCATTGTCGGTAAAAGAAGAAATCTTTTGTTTCCCTTGAATCAAACGGAAGAGGCTGTCATCTTTGATCCTCTCATTTGGAAGCGAAATGTTTCCCCATTTCAGAAATCCCAGCCTTAAAATACCCGACTTGCCATCCTCATACCAAACCTATAGCTCCTTTACCTCATAATAATACACCTTCCTTGGCTGGGCCAATCCAAGGGAAACCAAACCTCCTAGGGCTTCTTCACAAACGAATATCAATCTAGAATCCCATGGCAAATTCATATAGAAAAAAATGTTCTTGAAAGTAGAACGGCTTCATTTCCTTTTCTTCGTTGGAAATCTACAAGTAAACAAAATTCTACATATTCGAGAGGAACGATGTAAAAGAAGGGCATATCCACCTGTACTTCCAGATTGACGGGACTCCTAGACATTATAGGCAGTTCGGAATTCCTTCTTCTGTGGAACTGGAATTCTGCTTCTGTCTATCACCAGCTCCTTCAGACTACGAGGATGCAGGAAGCCGGTGGTGGCAGAGAGACAAACACACATACTTCAACCAACTTCCAAGTCCAAACAGGCTTTCTTCTTCTGTTTCCACATAACATCTCTGCTTACTCTGGTAGTACATAGTAGGTTGTAGTATGTACGAAGTAAATCTTCTCCTACCTCCATTTCCATATCCACCAACTGATATCCTTTTTAAAGGGTTGAATTGGAAGCTGATTCGGAAGAATGACTCCGTTCCTGTAATAAAGAGATGAATCCTCCTCCTCCTATACAAATGAAATAAGAACTATATATATGTGTACTCCATATACTACATACACCTCTCCTAAATTCTAATGCATCAGACTGACATACTAAAGGGGCATTGTGTAGTCTCCTCTCATCATTGTTTGGCGACTTCTTCATCCATTCATCCTTCCAGTTGAGGGGAGATTGGAACTGGAAATTGGAGTGCATATCTCCAGGATCTAAGTAGATACCAGAAGAATGGCTACCTGACTTTCTTCCTTCAAGAGATCTCTCTGAGGATAGGTCCCTACCTACATGGTCCCTACTGACTACTATAGTCTTCTTCCCAGAATCCACCAACTCTCCAACTATGGTGGATGGAGAAAGTCCTTACGTCGGATGATGATATTCACACACACACACGTAAGACTGAGCTCTAACTCCTAAACTACTACATACAAAGGATAATCGAAGTCATCATCATCATCATCATCATCTTCTCCTTTAAGTAGTGTAAGTAGTTCGTATTTCCAAAAAAAGCAAAGAATAGGTGAACAGGGAATGAGAGTTTTGTAGACGGGGAAAAAATAAGTTTCTCCAGGAGAAGAAAGTTGGTAAAGTTTATAGGAAAGTGAGGGGAGTTTCAGTCTTGGTGGAATTCTGATATGCTTGAGGAGAGACTCATGTTCAGGTGTAATAAAGCAGATAATTGAGCCCACTTTTTCCCCTCTGCCTCTAAGAATCTTCTTGGAGAGAGTTGAATCTAAGAATCTAGGAGTCCATACCATCCAGCCACCTCTCTAAGGGAAGAGGACATAATGAAATGACCATTTTTTCCATGGAAGGAGGACCAAGTGATAAGGAGAACAAGTTTAGTAATCTGGTGGTAGTCACTTCTCCTCAATAATAGTGGGGAAGTGTGAGAAGTGCTAAGGCCAGAGGGGCACCAGCTAGTTCTCTTAGAAAAGGAGTTAAGGAATCTTAGAAATTCCCCTTGCACATTAATGTCCTCCAATATGAAAAAGGAATCAAGGAAGTGAGTGAAAGAGACTCATTAGAAATCCGACGGGGACTCCTCCGAGGAATTTTATAATCCACCCATCCCCACAAACTCATCCCTTTCAAGTTCAGAACATTTAACTCCGAGGTCCTACTCCTAAGTCTCCTCTTGTCTATTGTAGTTGGAGTCAAAAGCCAGAGTCTTCTCCAGTCAGAGGACAAATCCTAGACAGCTTGGGCCAATGATCCCTCATCTCCTTCCATGTGTCTTCGGTCCATTCGGTTCGTATTTAGGATCTTAGTGTATTATTATGAGAGAGACGATGGAGGAAGGACGAGTGGTGTATTCTAATATTACTTATGGAATTATATATTATCATACTCCAAACTCTGTGAGAATCAACCAGTTCCTTTCTAGTAGTAAACCCTCCTTTCTCATTTAGTTCTCGTTGAGTTATTGATGGCACCGTTCCGCACCGCACCTCGGCATCAGTAACATTACAGGACTAACTGGACAGTTGCAAATCCAGTGCAGATGGTTTAAGTGGGACAGCTCGAACCGGAAGAATATGTCCCGCTTAACGGGTTTCCTACAATGGCATATATACGACAGGGTTATGATAAATGAGTCCCTTTTACAACATCTCCCACTTAAGAGGATCCCACTACTGGACTTTAATGTTATTACTGCATGGCATGTGAGGATTGGAAATAAACGTCTCAAAGGAAAGGTCCAAGGTTAGTAGTTTTTTGTCCACAATTTAAATTCTAGATCTTCTTGTACAATTCCTGGAATTGATCTGGAGGAGGATTGCCAAGGAGTTTCTGCTGATTCCCAGGTCAACTTTGAGTTAGGAACGATATTACTTCCTTGTCTTCAGTTTAGATTTTAGGACAACCTATCCCGACCGAGTATATATGGAGTACCTACCTATACATACCTACAACTAGACATATGTACGGGGTTCTGCTGCTTAGGTCGTCTCCAGGGGCTTTATGGCATCATCTGCAGTCCTCTGATGAGAAAATCATAGCAAGCCATAGGCTCTAAGCACGTGAGATGAAATTCTTATCTGTGGAGATACGAAATTATCCGTAGACGATAGAAGAACAAGCGTCCGTACTTCAGGAATGATGACGACTCTAGACTTGTACCTCTGGCAATGTATAGTAGTTACAGCATCCACACTTTTGTACAAGTTGGAAAGGTGCTGCAGTTGTCATGTCATATTCCTCAGACTTGCTAAGGCATTGAAAGATCCGAGGATTGGGGACAAGTACAATGCAGAATTCGCATTTTTTCAAAGACAAGACAAGTGAGTGCAGAGATGTCTGGTACTTTAGGCACAAAGCAGTTGGGAAAGTGTAGGAAGTTAAGGCAGAGAGGGATATGAACGGATAGGGTATCGAATTGAACTCTCACACGCTACAATGCCCACCACCTCTGGTCCCAAGGATCATTATCGTCCCAATGTCCTCAATATATATTAGATTGAATCCTTCCCACTATACCAATCCCAAATTCTGACAATACAGAACAGATACAGGGCACCCCTTCTCCTATATTCGTAGGTCACGCAGTCCTGCCTCCCTGTCCAAACCTCCAAACTCCAATCTAATCCGTGATATTGACTAATGCTCCAAGGGCATAGGGTGTAAACTCTAGAACTTCATTTCATCATCCCCGAATCTGGACTCTGAACAGTTTCCCTGAGATTACATCTTATGATTATCATCCCAATTGCAATTCCAGACTTCCAGACTCGCAAATTGGATGTATACTCGCTTAAAATGTAGAGTAAAGTGAGAACTCGGTCTTGATAGAAAATATAAAAGTCGGGGACTGGAACTAATTTTAGTGAACTATGAGAATTGGAATCGGTGGAGGTGCATGTGGCACATAATACGAGGATAATGAGTCGTCGTGCATAATGGACATCGTCGGCTCGGAGGACGGCTGCCCTCCATTCGTCTAGGGGAACAGAACATTGAGATTGGAGGGAGTTTGGCTGACTTGGCTTCATTCCTAATTCCTATCATTTCAAAACTCTTTGGTCACGGTCAGTGTGCCATGGCCAGTCCTATGTTCCAACTAATAGCACACGAATTCCATTTCCTCTCCAACCATCCAATTTGGATACCATTAACACACAATCAGAGAATGAAGGAGACCCTCTGGCCCCCATTTTAACATGCCGTATTATATAGCATGGCATATTATTACAAATTGCAATTACGAATTACAGTCACAGTCCCCTAATGTCCGTGAGTCGGATCCATGACCACGGATCATATTCTTATGCCGTGTTCCACAAGTTGTGTTGTGCTTAACGACCTAGCCTAACAGTTTTGGGGGAAAAAATTCGAAAACATTGTTTTGCTTTCTCTATGTGATGGACTATTAATCATAAAAGGCAAAACTTTGTGCTGTCTGTAGACTCGATGCAACTGTTGACTGCCCTGATGACAATGTTGAAATATTGATGATGATGATCTTCTTAATGCGTCCAGATTCATCTCATATTCCATTCACGACCAAGCACGGGAGGAAAGGTGCTCAAGAAATGAATCCATTACCAATGCCTTTATGGATTTGGAGCTTTAGATGGATACTGAATGATGTGTCCATGCAATGCAGGATGAGGATTTGATGACTTTTCGGGAAATGCACATTTGTGCAGTGATCTAATAATCCAAGCTGGAAATGATAATGGCCTTGATGTGGATGTGCTACCGTTAGTCTTTAAAGGCCAGGTCCATCGAACCGAACTGTTGCCCGATCGCTGTATACTAAATAATAAGTGATTGGTTCGAAAAGAAAGGTTTACTAAAATAAGGAGTTTTTTTTAAAATACACACAGAGTAATTCGTGGATTTTAATTATGTAGACATTTATGTTTTCAACTAATCGTAAGTAGCTGCAACAAGGCAAATAATAAAAAAAAATGTCATGTATACACGTATTAGGTATATTTGCCTTGGATTCGAAATGCGCTAATAATTATTGAACTTTGAAATTTTATTTGGAATCAATGCCAATAAATGTAAACAGGGTTTCAGATATTCTGTAATTGAATTTATTGTAGTTAATTGTATTCACCCTACAATTCTAATATTTAGGAACTTCGATAACAATTACATTTGAAACTTACATGGAGTAAGATAGACGTACTTTAAAACAGCAGTGTCACTATTTGAAACTCCTTAAAAAGGGTCCTTTACCATCTTCAACATTGAATTGTACGCTCCTGGTATGACATTTGGGACATTGTAATAGTCCAAATGATTGTTTGTGTACTTTAAGTTTAAGGGTTTAAGAAGCGTAGAATTTGGGTCATTTGGGACCCTAGGGTCATTGAATCGATGTAGTATGGATTCAGCATTCAGTGATAATGTTCCAGAAGGAATAAATCCTTTGAAAGAAAGGTAGCCGGCTGGATATGGGAACAGAAGGCTTAGTGTATGCAGTTGTATCCGAATCTTTCGTCAAATTTGTCAGGCCCATTTATTATGCCCTCTGGACGAGAATATATTCTTCCCTTGTGTGTACATAACAAAAGGATAACATCTACTCCGTCCGAATTTATTCTACGACTTATCTCGGCCCTATAAATTTAGCCGATTTGACTACTTGACGATCTCACCCCCTGCACTTTATCCAGTCTCCACTTGTAAGTACATCCTCTCCCTTCTAAGCTCTACACTCCATCCGCATAAAAGCTATGTGGAAGTACTTTGTCCAATTTCGATACCCGTAGCTACCAAACATTACTTTTCCTATCACCTATCAAATGAAAAGAACATTTACAACTTTCCAGAGATAGAATGCCCATGTCATGTGTAGAGGGAAAGCGGAATTTAGACAAAAGATATTTTGCAACAAACCCAGATCGGTTATTTGACGTCTCGTGAATCATTCTTTTGATAGGAAATGGAGGATCGGACGTTTCTGCTCGCTTCAAACAAATTTCCTGGAAATTGGGCCCCATATCATCAACGCATTCATAATATTCTGTATTGGACTTTCCAAAGCATTCTTAAGCTCCAGCTGTGGAATTGCATTGCAAAGAGTAATGTGTGCCCTACTGAAGTGATGATACCAAGTACAAGTACTGTAGGTGGTTTTTGACATCCGCTTGAACTGCTTCCTGATGCAGTCCTTCTAGAAATCAGTGCAAGTCTCAATCAAATCTATGGAGAAAGGTCGTACATCCTTGTGAACTATCGCCATAATTCCTAATTGCATTCCTAGTGCATGTAAATGCAGACAGCTCAGACCGTTTCGTATACAGTAGTGTAGCTTAACTACAAGTCCTCCCGATTCTTAAAATGTTGAGTGTCGTAAAGGCAAATTGGAAACTGGAGATCCTGCGATGGGCTGGAATTGTGAGATGTGTTGGATGATGATGGACTGATTTCATCGGACGGAGGAGTCAAAGCATTCAGCCTCCGACATTAGAAAGGAAAACATAGAGGAAGAGTGATAGAGGCAAAAAATTCCAATTAATTTTATGAGAGTTATTACATTTGAGCTGGAGTTAGTTTTGAACAAAGTAATAATATTTGTAGATATTTGATGATATCGAGTATGTGTCGGGTTGGGGAGATGGAGATCAGGAAATTGTAGATTGGATTCATGAGGGTTAGAGTCCATGTGACGACGATCCTATATCCATCCACAACTGATCCTATAGTTTGTACTGGAAGTTTAGAAGTGCTTGGGTTCTCGGGACTTGGAACTCGGCCGTACGTCCGTCATCCTCTTCTTCCCTCTGAATCACCCAAATCACGCCTGGAAGGCCCAATCTCTCCAACCTCATTTGATCCTCTGTTTGGCAAGACGAACTCCGCCGTGTATTATTATACATTTTTGGTGAACAATAAACGAATGTTTGTTTGCATGTTCCCTTTGATTTTCAAACATGGGAAAAATTCACCTCCCCCTTACTTCCTCTGGCTGTGAAAGATTCAATCTAAATCGTCCCTTGTCTAACCCAATACCACCACCACCACCATCACAATCATCATATCACCTCTATAACATACATATTACATCTCCATATCTCTCGTACAAATTTACACTTGCTTTACAGCTACACACACTCCATATACTTCCACATCATCCAACAAATCCAACCCGGAGGATGGACACTTTTTCATCTTCATTTCTTACTCTTCCGGCCCAGAAGTTTCCAGACATTTAACATTTTCAAAATCAAATTTACAATTTAAAAACAAAATATTAGTCTCTCAAAAGTTCCAATATTTAAAAGAAACGAGTAGAGATTTTGGGGTTTCACTCTACTAATTTACTATGTATATGTAAGTGTGTTGTATATGGCTTGTATATTTATGAGGAGATGAGATTGTATATTGTGGGGTAGTGAGTGAAAGTTGAAGTGAGAGAGTGTAATTGTCCGGTAGGGTTGGATGATGATGATTGTGGAGTCTGAATGCACTTCCGAAAACTCTTGAAGAATAAATTGGGCAATCACCTCTTCTTCTATGGACACAGAAGATTGAAGTGGAAATAGCTCGTGTGGTTGAGGAATGGCCCTTCCTTGTATCTTGTATCAAGTGGTGGTGGTGGTCGTGGGGTCGGTGGTGCTTTCTTCACTTCCCCTTCCAGCCAGATTCCCCAGATTGCTTTCCTTCCCTTTAATTTCACCAGGTAATGTTGTTTCCTCAGATTCCACCTGAGACTCCGAACTAGAATCTAATAACTTCCCTTCTTCCTAAACTCCTACAATCTCAACTCAGATTACAGGAAACTTATCACTTCACCCCATTACACACACAAATCCGATACTCTTAATACGAACAAGCCATATTCAGATTCATTACACAGGCTTTCCACACACTCGACATTCAATACTTAATTGAGAAACTCTACCATTTCTTAGTAAAAAAATAATACAAAGGCATTGACTCATGCACACTAATGGTGGGGGTTTCTTGGGAAGGAGACTCATTAAAAAAATGTAGTCAAGTGATGTTGCTACATGAGAATACATGGATTTAGACTTGGATGTTGGAAATATTGATAAATAAATCATTAAATGATATGCAACCACTTCATACCCTAACAATTCTAAGGGTTCATTCAGCTGAAGGCTATTGAAATTGGTCTGCATTAATGAAATGTAATCAAGATTCCTTGCTGGTTGTTATGTTGGTAGCCAGTGCTGGTAGGTGATGATGATGCAATGAGAAAATAAAGTTAACATCCAACGACGCAACTACTCAACGATTCAAGGAGACTAAGCCAAAGTTGGGGGGGACTCATTCAGACGGATTTGGATGTGAGATGTTCGTGAACTTCAATAAATTAAGTGTAGAAATATCTGGGGATGGAAATTCTTCTAAATTCCACATCTAGTACATCCAATCAATTCCTCATTTTAAAAGGCAGACTTGCAGAATATGAACTGTGAACCCTGGGCAACTGAGAACTGTTCATAAGCATAATTATTTATTCTGCAATTCTTTTCACAATGGAACGGCACGGTAGTTCCCTAATGTATAATCAAAATATGAGGAAACCGGCGGGATGGAAAGTTAATTTCCAAAATAAACAATACACCTTGCCATATAAAACGTACATAATGATCATCGATTTAATTGGACTTCCTAACTGCAGCATTGATTAGTTTGGCCAAATTTGTTGAAAGTGGGAAACATTGGATTTAAAGAGAAGCTGACTATTTCGGAAATGTTGAGTTGTTGGATATCGTCCTTCCACTTCTGTATCAAACATTCAAGTCCCTCTGTTCGGACTTGGAGGGATTTAGAAGCCTTGAAATTGTGGATGTTCGTTACACACTCCTGGAATTTCCAACGATTCCTCTGCAGAATTCCTTGCCACAAGAATGCCTGGAGAAGTACACACTCGTAAATTCGAGGACCCTTTTATTCACTTGAAAGTTCCTCGAGAGAGTTCTCCATTCAGCCGGGTTGTCCTATTCTCGGGAAGTTGGAATCTACGTCTACTTTAGAGGAAGTGGTGAAGGCTAAAATAATGCAATAACCGAGTCCTACCTACAAACACATACAAATATGTATTCACCTATAGCCGAAGTCAAGCCTACACTCAGAGATCGCATTGTACTGTGGACCATTGCATATGGTACATAGGGGGTGACTAATTCTCTTGGGAAATTGATTATGCCAAATACCGGGTAAGTAGCATTATGTTGTAGGACTTATACTTCTTCGGAGCTATTAACAATTACATTAGTGGTGGTGGTTCCAACATTTCTGTAGTCTCTACTCTGGACCAAAGTACAATCTAACCTAGTTGAAAAGGAACCCAGGGGCGCGTCCGGTTTAATTGCGGATTTGATTTTTTGAAAGAATGTGATTAGTTTTGGCCGATACTGATGATCTGTGATCCTATGTTGCTGAAGTTCACAATTTAAATAATTTGTGAGAAAGTCGGTGATGTGCAATGCAATATTGTTTTACTAAAATGGTATTACCCATTGCATCTGTTGAAGGGATCCTTTTGTAGACATTTCAAAAGAAATTGCACTTTATGCATTTTGTCCAATTTGATCGTTTTTGAAGGAAGATCAACATTTTGACTTTTAGTACACATTGAAAAGTTTTGACTGTATCCGCCTACGTAAGTATTAAAAGAGTAGGAGTTCTATTATTCTCAATTTCCTATTAAATATGGGATGTATTATGTTCGGATGTGTTTAATATCTTGAGCTGGATTTAAGAGACGAAAGGACACAGGGTCAACCTACCAATAATATCCATCAGAAGTTAGAGGAAAGTGCTGGGACTAGCAAAGTAAGAAATTAGCCATTTGTGCATGCTTGCGAGTGACAATAATGTAATGAGTCCTCATAGAAAGCCCTTCCAGTCTGCATCAGCTGTACTTAATTGCCTTCCCACTTATCATCCTCGCCTCGTCTCTCTTAAATATAATAATTGTTGTATATAATAGAGTTACATCGTCCAGACACGCTTCACATACATCCCAACCCAAATAGTATCAAGTAAAGGAGATGCTGGAAACGTTACAGGGATTCCTGGAAATCCTGGACCGGGGATTCTGTAAGAGGCTTTCCCAACTACTCCAGAAATGCCAAGATCCAAAGATCTCCATCCACCTCCTAGTACTAATAACTGTATTACTAACCTCTCTTGATAATCGCCTTTATTCACCCATTAAGCACAAATACGTTACAATACACTCATTTCTCCCTTGAACCTTGTAAAGCTCTTTCTTCCTCAACAAATAGCCCCTCTATTAATAAGCAGGAACCATTGAACATCGCATATGAACCACGTCATCATTATATACCTTTATCATCGTCATTGGATAAGTATGAAGGAAATAAGGTGGGAACACTTCCCTACCAACCTACCTGTCGTAAGTCCACCTTCAACACTATTAAAGAAAATACCTCCAAGTCTATTAGCAAACAAGGATCAAAGTTTCTTGGAAGTCTAAGGGTTCAAAAAGTTTTTTATATTTCTGACTCTGCCAAGCCGTTCTATTTTTAACTATTTTTAACTAAAGCCTCTAATTTCCCTCTTTTACTTCCTTCATCTTTCGATGATAAAGGTCCCACGACCTAGGGGCCAGCGACATAAGGGCCAGCGACTTGGGGGCCCCGACACAGGGGCCAGCGACATGAGGG
>JAQFZA010000336.1:0-26454 GCA_034695115.1 Desoria olivacea
TGTCTAGTAAGTACCATACTCAAACCACGATAAATTGCATATCTCTTGGTAACTTAAACAGAAATTATGATTTTACATCCTGCTTGATAGAGTATCAAAGGAACAACGGACCGAATCATTATGTACCGTGCCGGAGTGGGAGAGGGACAAGTGAACGTACTGGATAATGAGGTGGAACAAGTGAAGCTGGCCATTCGGGACATCTACACGACTCATGATGAGGAGGCTCCGAAATTGACCTTCATCATTGTGAGTAAGAAGATAAATTCTCGAGCCTTCCTGATTGGACGTCGAGGATATGAGAACCTGTGCGTGGGAACTGTGATTGATAGGACATTTACCTTACCAGAACGGTACGTTCTATTTCGATTCTAATAAACCGATTTTGTTTGTGCGTTGTTTTGACAATTTCGAATCAAATTTGTTTGTAGATATGATTTCTTGTTGGTGTCACAAGATGTTCGTCAGGGGACGGTGAGTCCAACCAACTACAATTTGGTGTATGATCAGTCAGGAATGAGTGCCAACAAAATGCAGCGGTTGGCCTACAAAATGTGTCACCTGTACTTCAATTGGTCGGGGACCGTTGCCGTTCCTGCTCCATGCAAGTATGCGCACAAGTTGGCCTACTTGACCGGAGTCGCAGTCAACAACGAAGTGCAAGAGGGGTTGTACTCTAAGTTATGGTACTTGTAAGATATTAGTGCTTATCCTCGTGCACTTGCTCCTTTGCTATCGATGTATTCTTTCTGTTTAGTCGAAGTGAAATAAATCTTGCATTTTGAAGATTTTAACGACTTTCCTGTACTTGCATTTATTGTTTCATTTGTACATTCGTTCTAGTTATACTGTTTTAGATTGCAAAGATTTGGAATAGATTCTCGCCGATGCAGGTCCAACTTTTGAGGCTCTGAAATCTGAACTGGAGGAAATGGTTAAAATCGTATCTAGTCGTCCTCAAAATTCCGTTTTTGTAAATGTTATCCAACCAAGTTATTAAGTTCTAGTCGAACGGCAATGCTAAAAAATGGAAGTTATTTCAGCACGGTCTCATCTTTGCACAGTTCATTTGCATGTTTGATCCATTATATTATCTCTTCCTCTGAAAAACGTTTGTACTCTGAGAGAGTCTACAAGAATTTCTAGAGAACCTTCCATAGACATGGAAATTAACAAAAAGTTAGCAACATTCTAATATAAGGTATGCCCAACTTGGCTGGTCTGCTTTATAAATGGAGTTGCTGTGGTTTTTTGAGAAGCTTCGATTTCGGATTCATGGATTTCCTAAAATTATATTATGATGTAATAATTTACTGCTTTTATGATAAGGATGTAAGTTTCAATGAAACTTTATTTTGTTCAGTAAAAAATATTGCAATTTTTTAGCACACAGCTTTTGTATATTTATCGAATAATTTGTAGTTTGGGAAGTAAAAATCATGTCAGACCAGAAATTAATAGATCTTTCTACGGTGTTTTAATTCAATGGACTAACTGCATTGGTGTAGAAGTATGTAATTTGGTTCATATAGGTAAGCAGTCTCTACTTTAAAAATTAAATTACGGAACATTCAAAACCTAATAAGCTAAAAATGATGCCGAATGTCGATGTTTGCACTCTAGCATGAGGAGTTGAGGACAATGCAATGGGGCAGTTGAATCAGAGAAGAAATCAGAAGAATTGATGTCTGTTAAATGCTCGAAATTTTTTGTGTATCTAATTACAGGTCCCTATTGTCAGCCAAGTTATTCATGAGATTGATTGATGACCCATGTTCTAATTATCTCGATCTTTATAACTACATTATGAAGAAACCGTGGCTAAAGCCGAATCGACTTGGGCTTATTAACTACGACTTCTCAGGAAAAGGCTACATTTCAGAAGATGTAATGCTTATTAAAGACTTGATTAATCATCTACGTATTGAGAATTGAGATAACGTTGGAATATTGATTTGTTACAGGGTATGGATGCGTACTTAAGAGAATTGATTCCGACACTGATTCAGCTCAAAAATATGGATCCCACATTTGAGCAGTTTTATGTTTGTACTGCATCCCGGAAATTTTTCTTCTTTTTGGACCCACTCCGAAAGTGCAAAATAAAAATAACCGATATCCTCGCGTCAGGGCTGATTGACGACATTCTGGACGTATGTTGCGGTTTCAGTGTAATTTGGGATATTTTTTTGCTTTTAATAGGCTGGTATTGGTATAATCTGCTATGTATTCGCAGTGTGCATGTATAATTTCTTTTTGAGTTGAAGTTTATTTTTTTCGATAGCCGAATACGTAATCTATCTTTTATTTAACCCGATTAAGTTGAGAGAGAAAGATCTTCGTGAGCCCAACTGGTTCACTCTTGAATCTACGATGAGAATCTACGGCCACTATCTAACTCTGGACAAGGATCATAATGGAATGTTGAGTAAACAGGAATTTATGGGGTACGAAACTTACCACTTGTAGTTATCATGAAAAAAAATTATTATCTGAAGGCTGCATTACTGACTGTTTTGTTTTGTTTGGATATATTCTAGGTACTCTCACGGAGCTTACAAACTCACTGCAGTCTTTGTAGACCGACTGTTTTCAGAATGCGTAACTTACGAAGGAGAAATGGACTACAGAACTTATGTAGATTTCAACCTCGCTATGGACAACAGACGAGAAGCAGAGGCAGTCCAGTATTTTTTTCGCATTTTGGACACAACTCAAAAGGGTTACTTGGATGCTTTTGATCTCAACTA
This sequence comes from Desoria olivacea, assembly GCA_034695115.1. Classification (NCBI taxonomy): domain Eukaryota; kingdom Metazoa; phylum Arthropoda; class Collembola; order Entomobryomorpha; family Isotomidae; genus Desoria; species Desoria olivacea. Next base: position 2,751 of record JAQFZA010000336.1, read on the forward strand.
CTTTTTCAAAGTAACTAATTAATTGTCATCTCAAACGAATAAAATCCAATTTTTAGTTGGGTTGGAAAAATGTTTAATTTATGTGAACTTCAGGACATTGAGCAGACCATTCAGAAGCAAATGCCTGATCCCGCAAAGTTTTCGGATGTCAAGGACGAGATATTTGACATGGTAAAGCCCGAGGATCCTTTGAAAATTACTCTGAAAGATTTGATCAAATGGTTATTTAAAAATTGTATAACCAATTCTAGTGACTTGCGATACATTTGATTAATACCCACAATTTTCTATTTCAGTGAGATGGGTGAGACCGTGATAAGACTTTTGATTGATTCATACGGATTATTAGATTACGATAACCGTGAGAGTTTACCCGTCCAAGTGGAACCACCACGAGTTTCTGAAGTCTGACATCCACCGTCTTGTAACTTACAATCTGACAGCCTACTTATTATCTGAAGTGAATGTACACATTTTCGTAAACTGTCAATATCATTATGTCTAGTCTCAAAATACTGCAAAAAATAATTAAATATTTTCGGACACTGTCAACTGTACTATCTACAATACTCACATGGTTGTTATAAATACCATTCCAATTCTATAACGCTCTAGAAAATGAAAAAATGTCTGTAAATAAATCCAGAACAAATGCGATGTTTAAATAAAATAAAATAATTTAAAAACAAGTTAAATAAATTTATCGTTAGGTTTCTAACGACTTGTCTCAATTGTATTCGTGTACTGTTAGTAACTCCTAAAGTGGACCGAAGCTCATATCAGAAAATTAGTCTAGCAGCGATTGGAAATCCGATTGAGAGAAATGAACTGAATGACTTGACTCGCTCGACATGATTAATGATGACGCATGATACGACTGAATCAGTGCTGGATTTAACAAATTACACTAGGATTAAACTCAACCATGTTCGCATTTATTATCTCATTAAAACCGAAGAACATCTGCATGGAAAAACATTAGAGGAAACGTTCGTATTTTGGGAGTCATAAACGAACAGGTTTTTTCACTATTCTACCGAACCATCTATTTGTAGTCCTTTAACACGACAACGAGCTAATGAAGTCAAAGGAAACCTTACAACTAGAACACGTAACACTCATGTAATACCTACATACCATTGCTATGTTGACAATGACACATAGAATTTGTCTTAATTTGTTGTGTGTATCCTTAGACAGTAGTTTGTATTTGTCGACGAAGCACTGGGATTGTGCTGACTAATTATAAGTATGCGCCTACGCCACATGCATTTCAGTCACTCTTGCAGCGGATTCAATAATCCATTTCTGCAAACTAAAGAATACTATGTACAACGCTGGGGGTATTCGATTACAAAGTTCGCACAGTCAGAAATATTTTACAAATTAAAGGACATCATACATAAATATTAGTATTCATTCAAAAGTGCATGGAATTAGGTGGCACTCTAAACTTACAAGAACTCAGTAATAATTTACCAAACCTCTCTATCTATCAGCATGCCTTTATCACAATGTAACGAGAATAGCAGAGAACAATTATTATGTTTAATACAATTATCAGTACCCCTATTTTGTGTAAGCTGTGGCACTTATCAGTTTCAGTTCATAGAAACCATAGCTTACGACAAGGATTAATTCATTTAGGATACATATACTTACAAACTATTAAGATTCAGATTCCGATCAGATTTACTAACAAAATTCCCAATATTTCTTTTGCCGTCCAAGAATAACTTTCCTATTACTCACCGAATGGCCAAAAAGGCTCACCTTAGCACCAATTACATTTCAATGACAGATTTTACGGAAATTACACTTGTCGGCCAGAAGAGATAACGAAATAGCAAAGGCTCTGATCCGATCCACCCCTCCTATCGTAATTTTTAGATCAAGTCGAGAAAACATTGTACACTTGTTGCAAAGAAGTATTGAGATTTAAATTCTGGTCGGTTGCGATTCAATTTAAGACACGTAAATTCTTCTAGATTTTTATAAAATATTCAACTGATGTTAAAGGACAGTTTAGCAATGTTTGGTAAATCATTCTAAAGTGACAGTCTAGTGCTACGAGTTAATGGTATCTTTCAACGCGTCCATTTGTTCTACACCTAGCTTAATTTTATCGTCGATTTCACGGGCGTCGATGATAAGCTTCGCCTTCATCTTGACAAAATGATGATAATCTGCGTACTCTTCCACAGTCAGGTACTTTTGCAAAAAACTCGACACTTGGGCACTTCGTCTGTCAATATTCTCTTTCAAGATTTTGGCCTCATCCAGCTGCTCTCGAAGTTTGTCTCGCTTGCTCTCCAGAATTTTCTGCAATTTAAAAAAAAACGTTAAACACACATTCGCTAACCATCTGCCCTTGAATAAACATTGAAAATTGTGAATATGAACATGATCCAACGCTTACCATCCTGCGTCTTCAAATTAGTAATAGTACAAAACACATGCAAGTGCAGAAAATAAGTGAGATTTCTAAATAACATGACAATCATTTTCCCTATTCAGAAAATCAGTACCATTCCCACAAAACTTGTGTATGTAATAACCAATGAACAAACCAGTCGATGAGCAAATTACACTCGAAAATAAAAACTACAGTTAGTTAAATAGCACGAATGTGCAATTTTCTGTCATTCGTGGTTCATGTGAATTCACAACTGTCAAATTTTAGCCAGAAGACGTAACCTGCCTTATCTTCACAATAATTCAAACTTCAACTAATTGGCTTCGAACTGAACTGCAATTTATGAAACGCTTAGTAAAGTATTTTTAACTGTTTATTAAACCTATGGAAGACGAGAAATCATTCAATTCATATTTCATAATAGAAAATCTGATGTCAATCAGTAATCATGCAAATCTGCACATCCTTACACTAATAACTCATCAAATATACTAAATTGTTCAGAAACTTTTGGAATTTGCAGCAAAACGCTCAACAATTAATCGCACCAACTTATGATGAGCTGATATTTATTTCCTACTTTTGTTACGGGATTCCTAACCAAAATTACAAACATGCTTTGACCAGTACAACAATGTTCAAAACCAAAAAATACAAAATTTTTAATAGACATTTTATTACTACTTTAATGAATAGCTGGCCTCCACTCCATACCTGATGCTTGTTGAAGTGATATATTTTATGAACTACTCGTGTCACCATTTTCAACAAATAAAACTTGGATGCCGATTTTATAGCCAGTAGATTTTGCAAGCTTGGGTAATTTCCAAAGACAGAGTTTTTACATTTCCCAGTCATGTCAATCATTACGGATATTAAATGGAAATAAGAGGAATTATAAAATACAACCCAGCCTTCGACAGAAACGGAGGATTAAAACAGCCCTTCATTTGGACAGAATACAACAGGCAACGGCCCATTTAAAATAAATTCTTACGATTAGATCACACTGACCATCTGAACCTATGACATGCAAAGTATACAGAATATCATCAGAGATGAATTATCATTCTTCAACACCACATCAACTACCTTTAACAGAAGAAAAGCCCACTTACAAAGCAATCTGAATGACATACACCTATTAAGTAGGTTTTTAATGTGTCAAATAACCTTTCAAAGTATTGAAACAACAGACTAAAAAATGATAAGTGATTAGGATGTGCAATGAGTGCAAGAGCTTCGAAAAGATTTTTGGCAAACCAAAGAATTTTGGACAGGCAGTAGCATCAGTATGCCTTAAAAATATGCCTCCATCCTAATTTTAAATTAAATGGAAAGATACCTTGTCATAATGATGCATGTTGATTATAAGGCAAGATTGACGGTTAACATCAAATAATCAACTCCCATGCATACAGATTGAAACCAGCAGCCCTTCAACACTCAAAGTCTCAACTCTTCAACTCCGAGATGTACATTCTGAATATTCCAATTTATTAGACCTCGTAAAATTCGCTTACATGTGCATAACAATGGAGCAGAATTTACTGAATGGTAAAATATGGGCCGTAATGTAATGTAATCTAATGAAAAGCAATGGGATAGAATTAATGACACTGACTTCTTTTCATCATGTAAACACACCATTCTATGTCTCATTTTACAACTGACCGACCGAAGGCACCTTGTAAAAACGCTTGAAATTGGGGACAAAGCGGTAACCTAGCTGGCTGGCTACTCTCACGATCCCATTACAAACATTATTTTATTAAAATTGCTCTATAATAAGTTGCTAAAGAGGATGATTGAAGTGTGCTTCAGACAGAAGGTTGTGCAATTCATGAAATCAGCGATTGAAATAATTTCATACATGAAGTCAGTCAGTAAGTACTGTAATCTGTCGATATGTTTCATGCCGAGAGGCAATGGCAATTTATCACCAATCCTATTCGCATTATTCGCAAGTCATGGTCACCTAATGGTAAACGTGGATTCATGCTTGAGATGGTACCCGCAAAGGATTTCAATTAAGATAGAGTTGATTTCTGTGAACAATTAATTTGATTAGATGAAACGAACCTTTTCCTGAGGATTTGAATTCTGAGCAAAACCCATTAGAGCGTTTTCTGCTCGAGCGAGGCGGCCGGATAATCCCAGTAGTAAGCTGGTGATCTTCTCGATCTCCTCGACGTGCAGTTTAAACTTGTCGAATTCATTCCTTTTGGCAGCCTCCTTAACCCTGTCAACAACTTGGTGACCCAGCTGCTCGTTTGACTGAATCTCCTCACGGATCTCAAGTTGCTCAGTTCGAAGAATCTCCAACTTCCGACTAATTCTCGTTACCAGCATCTCCTACAGGAATACCAAATTGCAATGTGTAATTAAGAAATTACTGAATTATCCTTCATTTACAAAAAAATGAGACCAGACCATAACATTAGGATTATTATTACATGATTTAATACCTTTTGTTTATTCAGTTCTTGACTATCATCCGTTCGACTGAATGCAGAATCACTCTTATTCATATCCTTAACGTATTGTGTTAAGAACTTGGCTTTACACTCCGAGGTTGTGAAATACGCCGAGTCTGCTGGTAAGGGGGCATGTCCGTTGCACCTGAAATATCATTAATTAAAACATTCGGTACATTACAAACAAATTTCTGTTATTCTAGAAAAACCAGATAATAAATAATGCAAGGAGATTTGCGTGACTATGAATCCTTATGCAAAACTGAACTTGTCTTGTACTCGAGTTTATACTGTGGGATTGAGCACAAAGTAACAACACGACATTAAATCAAAGACTTTTAGGCTAATCAGTTTGCCTGAACGAGTTTTTACAGACTAATTACTAACAAATCAACTGGATTTACACAGTCGTGATTATATTTTTAAGACGTTTCCACAATTAGCTCCTTATGTGGCCTCTTGAAAAGCTCCTCACTTATTTACAACACAGAAGCCAACACATTTATATACAAGCTGCAGGGAGATCTTCCTGTCCAACAACTCTCTCTGACCAAGACAAACACAAACGACCTTTAAACACGAAGACTAAAATAATACGATACAAAAATTAACAAAAAAAACTATTTCCAAGGGCTGAACTCAAAATCAACAAGTATCTGAACGACTGTCCGTCTCCAATCTGCATTTTTCATCTCATGTCATCAAAAGTTATTAGTTTTCAGTTTTCAGAATCCCAATAACAAACAGTGGAACTCATCGAAAGCAGCATTGCCAATGCCAAAGGCATCCAGAACAAAATGCACAAAAAAACATAATTATTCTCATAAAGAAATACATAACTCTTGATCAGCGCTCCACGTATGAGGGATTTACGAGACAGTTTACGATTGGCACTCATCTTTAGGAGGAAAGCAAGTCATGCATTTAACAAAAACAAAACGCGACCGTGCAGTTCTAAAATTTAACAGACTTCTCTCATCTCTGTGAAACTACAAGAAAATATTTTCCAATCAATCAATTCACTACCCTTTATGATTTTCAATTTTATTTTACAACCTGGGCCAACAGCCTTGCAAGTATGGAATTTAGCTTTGCCATGCAAATTAGCACCTACCTCACACAGCTTCACCTTAACCTTTTCTAAACCTATTTCTTCCTCTGCCCTCCCGTGCATACTCAAGGTGAAGAAATTACAAATTACAACATAGGAGGGATGTATGGGGTGACGGATCCAACATATAGCTCAAATAGCTCATAGTAAAAACCAATACGCAAAGGTTTCTTATTTAATTTTAATATCCAACTCTCGTTGATTCTCAGTAAAAAAAATTACTGAATTGTTTTTAAAAACAAAGGAGAGTCCTTCCTTTTGTTTCATGTTACGTAGAGCTCAAAAAGGAATTAAATCTAAAGTCACTCTCACACTTACTTGGTATCAACATAAACCAAAGACTGGCTCCGATGCATTGTATTGCTTACAGATTGGTGACGACGATAGGCTTTGAACTTCTGTTAAAATGCATAGGGCAATGTAGCCTTTATGTTCCATGAATGTTATCTCTTGTTCTCTGACAGTCTCTTTCTATGCACTTGTAAAAGATTCACTGGGGTCATGACTCTCATGGCTTGTCACATACGCCGTTGTCACAACAGAACATACCGTCTACTCTACAGTAGGCACTAATAAAACACCCTTTCTTTCCTGTTCAACTTAAGGAAGAAGCACGTTCCGCCAAAAACACCTTCGATCTGAGGGAAGTCGAGGATTGATTCAAAGTCACTTAACTAAATTAATTGTAGACTGACTCATGTGTTCCGTCACAAATTACAACAGGAAGAGTTATGACACGTCACCTGGAACCAAGCCTAATCGGTTTGAACATGCAACCTTTTCAAAACACTTTTGCTGTGCATATATTATTGGCAACCAAATATGATATCAAAAGAAACAGTCATTCATCTCGTCAATTAATGTTTGGCTAGAAATACCTCAACAGCTAAATGGAAAAGTTCAATTTGAAAAATTGCACTTGATTTTTATTTCAAAATCAGATCGTAGATCTACCTACACCCTCTTTGATGATACAATTCTAATCCTCCTGATTTTCCATACGGATTACCAAAGTAAGCTAATCCTGTTATGATAAAGGTCTCAGATTCCTAAGCACACTTCATCCCATTAAGAATCCTGAATAGGACGGGATGGTGACAGGGGGTTGACACAAAGTATGATGAAGTTCTAGCCTGACTTTGTCTCCTACGCATTCATCAGTTTATGACATGAGCCAGAATGACATTTACAGTCCACGACTCAATCCTAATGCCCTCCTCTGAAACGTCTCATCTTATTTATCTTTGGCTTGATCGAATCCAATGACAACTTGATCCTACGGGATTTGATACCTTCATTACACCATCTTAAGACAAGTTATTTCTCTTATCTTCTCCCTCACAGCAGAGAATACAGTTCATTTCCATCAGAAACTTTGCATCATTTATTACGACATGCAATCCAACTTATACAATTACAACCTGCCTTTTTCTTTGCACAAGTATGAACTATTTGGTTCCGTATTTTAAAAGAATGCAAGTCGAAATATATCAACCGTTGTCTTCAATATAGCTATTGCATGTTCCTAGCTATTTCTTCTTACAAATTCAATCTGAGCTATACGCTTGCAAAATGCAGACTAACAAGGTAGTGCTAATAAACTAGTAGATTGGAGTGAATGCTATTTTTTGCAGGGACTGAAATCCCTTTCGACGTAACTTGCACTATTGGAAAAGAAACTTGTTTCCGACTCCTTGGAAGAGATGATAAACCACAGATTTGCAGATTTTTCTTGAAAGTCAACTCGTCGGCATTCCTTTATTCTCTGCCTTATTGCATGCAAAGACCGATGTCTCGTTTTCCATTTTATGAACTCGACACAATATCCTTCTTATCCCAATCTGCTCATCATCATCACACAGAGAGTTATTATAATGTGAACACAATCTTGCACTCTTCGTGCTTAATGTAATAATATTTCTGAAAATTGATCCCTCCGGCACAGTAACATTCCCCGCTATTCCCTATCTCACCCAGCAGACAACAGACAGACGGACTTGCTTTCCGTAAATGAAAACGGGATGTGAGACTTTCCCAACCACATGAAGCTTGTCTGTCTGAGTTACCACATTTTTCTCAGCTCCGAGGTCTCTGAATTGACGGGTCTGAAATGTCTAACGCTGACCTGCTGAATAATGTGTCTTATCAATCAGAAGCAACAACAGAGGAAAACTTGACTCTTGTCTAACATTCCCTTCAACCCGACAGTTCATGAGCAAGAGGAACACTGACTCAGAAGTAGTTCTGCCGACCGGGTAAAACTAAAAAGGGTCCGCTGAATCGCAGTGGGACCAACACTGAATAAATCGATGGTTGCTATTGACAAACTTTGCAGACAACAGTCCACGGACGGGGTATAATAGAAATAGAATGCAAATGTGACTAACTCGTCGAAGCCGATTCCCTGACTTTTGCTTATGATGGCCTCTGTACGATAAAGGGTAAATATGGACATAACGTTAAGCTCTCCTCATATTCTTTTCGTTGAGCCGAATGATAATAATAGGAAAACGGGGCCAAGCCGTGGTAAGAGTCGTAATTCCATTACAAATCAACTCACCACCAAACCCATTATGTACTTACAAAACGAACCCAGGTACACATTCAGTTCAGGTACACCTTTAAAAGCTAAATGAATGAAACCATCCACCTGCCAGCGTTAAATAATAAAATAATCCTCATATTATATCTCTAACCTGAATTTGTTTTCGTGATTGTAAATAGCTGATATCCCTTATCTCCTTCTTGCAGAGAACCATCAATGAGTCTTATCACTGCTATCGTTAAGATTAAAAGATCTCATCGACAAATGCTTCATTCAAAGAGTATATGCACCCACATAAGTTAGTACGGTATTTGGTTTTCTCACAACTTACAAATCGTTTGAAAATAATAGCTCAGTACTCATCAGCCAAAACGATACTTCTCCAAAACTTCGGAATATTTACAATGTCAAATGCTACAGACCTATTGATAAAAAATAATCCTTTGTTCCCAACCATAGCATCAACAGAGTCAAATAAGGGGAAATGTTATCCATCTGGAAATCTGAATCAATTGAGCGATTTGAAACTGAGGACTCCCTTCTCTCCATAATAAAAAATAATCATTCAACCTAATCAAATTAAACCTCAACCCTTACGTCCCTCAATTAGAAAATACTACCCCCATTGGTCATTGTTACACAACCCGTCACCTGCATTTTGATATTTCTAAACAATGGAAGGATACTTAAAGATGATCTATATTTGCATCTATATATAGATACATGAAACACGAAGGGTGAAGGGTAAACTCTCGTTCAATCAAACCTGAGTACAGAATGTTACTTTTAAAAACCTCCTCAAGACTCCTACAACGAATGCAAAGCACTCACCTCTTAGCTTCCACAATTGATTTAGTCTCTCCAATAGGAACCGGTGATGGAGCTTCCGGGTATCTTCCGACCACAAGTTGGTTAACATCCGGCTTGGGAAGTGACTGAAGAAGATCGGGACTGGATCTGGCTGAAGTGTTAGTCTCTTTCTCCGACTTTTCCTGTTTCAATTTCAGTTCTAAATGAAACAGACCTTCCATATAGTCCGCAGTCGTCTTATGCTCTGGTAATGGCACTGTAATAAAACATATACAAATTAGAATAGGAGTAACTTTTTAAAATACTGCATTTCTTTTCGCATAAAAACATTTCCTGCTAATAAGAGCAGGTGCTCTGCTCCGGTCGGTCATTGGCACAATAAGAAACTCGTAAAAGGCATGTTGCCCGACCGAGACGTTCTTTGCACTATTAAAAAGTCAGTTATCGCAAAGAATATTACAATTCCACTAATTCATATTCAAACTTTCACGTAGACATGCAAATAAGAAGTAAACCATCGTTTTTGTTTAAAACCAAACATCCATATGTACATTTCATTAAAAACACCAAATCCGTTCTACGGAACTTTCCTAGCACCATCATGCAAACCAAACAATAATGGTACACTCCAAGTTGCATAAATCCATTGAACTAATTGAATATATCATTGGAAGGCTAGTCTAGGCTAGATATATTAAATATTAACTATTAGCTAGATGCTAGAAAGAATATAAAGTCTTTTTATTTCCGTAAAATTGACCCTACTAATCTGAATAAGCTATTGATCAAATGATTCAGCTTACTGTTGACTGTCGGACTAAGAACTGCCCGTTATAGTCAATACTAGGACATCAACAGGGCAATTACTTTTCCCTCTACATCGTAACTTCAACTTAATTATACCTACTATACCTGCTAAGCCCATAAAAGTCAAACTTTTACTAAATGAGTGCCAATGTTAGTTTGTGAAAACAGGTTTAGATGAATTTCAAATTCCATACCTAAAATAGTTTGAAGTTTGTCACCCTGAGGTAAATGCTTGATTAAATGTCGTGAGAGCTCCTCGCATTCTAACTCTTCTTGGGTCTTCTGGCGTCCCGTGTAGGAGGAGATGATGGAAAGGTGTGCTCCTTTAGCCAATGAGGTGTCATCAAAAGATGAGGAGCAACTGGATGCAGTGGTAGACCCAGAGGACCCGGAAGATGAGGATGACGACGAGGACATGGTCATATTCTCAAGACTAGCTCGGTCGGCTGTTATTGTTCTATGATCTTGTTGGGTTCCTTTCTTTTGTAAATCTGTCTGTGCCATGTCGGTTTGCGACCCAACGTCAGATGTACAGTTGATACGCAAGCAGACCTCAGACTTTTTGACATCAGCATGACCAAATGGCGCTTGACTGCTTTGGACAGGTGAAGTACAATTTTCTTTGTTACTTTCACATCTCTCATACTGAAGTGGTGACACCATCACAGACGGTAAACTTGACATTAATCCTTTGCTCCCCATAGTAGTGGTTGTGGGGGACAGAAGGAAATCAGACGAGATTTGACATTCAGCATCGTTCAAACCCACAGTTTTTCCCTTTAAGCTGGTGTAACCATCGTGCCCTCCATGATTTAGACTAGGGATCTTCTCGTACTCTCGATTTCTAATCCGCTCGTCATTTCGACCTCCAGCTACAGGGCTGTTACAAAACGTCAGGCTTTGACTTGAAGACGACGCTGAAGAAGCAGAGGACGATTGAGCTAAGAAAGGGCTAACTTTCTCCAAACTTGTCTCCGAGCCAATTTCGTTATATGGGTAAGTATCCGATCCTCGAAGAGGAGCCACCTGGGCAACAGGTGGGGGAATAGTTGATTGCGTAAATCCAGTTTTGTTATTGAATAAGTTGCTGTCACAACTGATACTCCTGTGGAAAGGAGGGCTGACTGGGGATTTTGCAATCTCATGCGATGTGAAGATGACGGTCGTACTTGGAGGACGGATGTTGTGATACTTCTCCCAGGCTATGGAATCAACAAAACAAATCATTAGTAAAGCAAGTCAAATTAAAATGTACTACATACATAGTGAAATGGAAAGTCTAAAATTATCTTCGGGCTATACCGTGATAGAAATTAGCCTTCGTTTGCCAACTTCTCAATCAGCACCCTTCACAAAATTACAACAGCAGCAGATAAACCAACCTCAGTAGGCAAATGATCATTCGACAAAACTCACAAAACAAAGCAACTTCTAATTGAAGAAAATCCACAACCATTTTTCACGAAATTAATCACCAGCTTGACACAATGCGAATTCGAGAGCAAGTACATGAAAAAACTATCACCCAACATCAGTGGGACTGAATGGTCAAGGTGACCATTAATTTTCATATTCATACCATCATTGCGTGTGTCCTCACCTCGAGCATGTAAACACTTATTAAAATTCTTAACTCTTGAAACTATCTTGATAAACACTTGAGGAGACAAGGAACATAATATGCAACAGTCACTTGACATAAGTCACTCGTATCAAATCCAGACTTAGGACGAGTGACCTTCCTAGACTCATTGTCTCTTCATGGCATTTTATATGCATAAGAGGCAGCATCAAATCCACAGTCAACAATGCACAGAAAGAGCTTCAAGCTAACCCTTAAATAATAAAGACTTTCAATTTCATTACCATTATGTACCCTACCAACCTCAATCTATTCATAAGCACATACCGATACGTATGAACTACTTCCCGAAATTGAAAGCCCTCTTTGGTAAGGTTATCTAATAACACACACTTGGCAATTCAATTTATCCTCTCGTGCCGTATGCATTGCATGCCGAATTATGTTAAAGTATAAATTCCTCACTAACCATTTGCCACCCCCACCCATACAAATGCAATCTGGCAAAGTAATTCCTCCTCCTAAGTAGTCCAACCTGACAAATCCTCCTGGCACAGTTCTCTACCACCTCAAAGCACATTTACAAAACAGCCAAATTACATTTCAACTCAACGTCTCAACGAGACTTTGAAAGTTGAAACTACACATAGGCACCCCTCTGCAGAATGCCGCAGATTAATATTGAATTCGCCGTTTGCTACCTGAATCTGAATCTCTCTGCAGCTCTGGCTACAAGTTACCACCAAGCACTATATTTAACCAAGACAAAATTACGCAAGTTGGTCAGAGTTTTAGCTCATTGTCAAGACTCTCCTCTGTGTGTAATTAAATAGAGAATCAGACGAAGCCTCTTAAATGGGAAATATCCCAACCACCCTTGTGTAGTCTGAATTGTCTGACTGAGAGATGCTTATTCAAATTCTTATTAATGCAAGGCCATGCGATGGATATGGATGAATATTGAATATAATCCTATCTCGTCATCAGCTCTTTGAACAAGCACTACCCTCGGCCACCCGTCTCCTCATTATCCATTCTAAAGTTTATAATTGTCAATTGATAAGCCATCAGATACTCTTTTCCTATTGTTGGATCATTATTGTACCTTGTCGATTTTTACTCATTGAATCAACAAGAGCCCAACAGCCCAACCCGACTCCTCAACATTTCCATCCCTTTTACAGACTTTATACGATACCTACTACGATTTACACAAGTATTCGAATGACATGAGATAAGACGGTTAATGGGAAAGATATCTACATTACCTGATGCGAGGATATCCTGAAGGAATCTACATTTACAGCAGGGAATACTACAGCAATTCATGATTACAGATTCCGGGGTAGTCGTCTTGGACTGTCAACTATGACCTATGACCTTCTGTCTATTGGTCGTGTATGTGTTTAACTATAATTTAGACCTGAACAGGAATTTAGAAACGGAGGATAAGGCAAGAAAGGCGGAGAGAGTGGAAGAGGGGGTTGTTTGTGCTTTACTGAAATTGATTGAATTTCTGATTTGGAGCTGCCGCAAATTAATTTTTGCTCTTCTAGGATTCTAGGCTAGCAAAATTCCAGACTGATTCTGCCATGTGAGAAGGGTAGATCCAATTTTGCATATAATTTTGTGAAGGGCAGCGTGGCGTAGGGGGTTAGGCAACCGGCTAATATGATGAACAAATTCCCGAGACATTCTGACGGGCCGTGACGTTAAAGATATTCTGAAGGCCACGGTTGGCCCCCTTCGTACCCTTATTTTTTGCTTTTCTTGTCTAACTTTTTTAAGTTTGAAAACAACGGGAGCCCTTTATTAACCTTAATTAATTCATTACAATTAGCTAGATTTTTTTATGAGCATTGAGCTTCGGGGTTCGATTCCCAGCCACCTCAGCCAACTTTTTTGTGAATGTTTTGTTTATTATTGTTTTTACAATTCCTCTCGCATTTCAGACTTTTTCCTTGTCTTCTTCACCTGTGCACATGCAAAAAGTGACATTAAGTACAACAGAGGTTGAAGATTTTAAAACCGTGAGTGAAGCCAACTACAGGCCAGGATAATCTTCTCTCTCTTCGAGTACATTAGATAACTAATGACTCCTAATGGCTGCTGCAACAAGAGAACTAGCTGGAGGTTGAGATTATCTCTTACCCATGTCACATGTACTGCCATGTAGTAAGTAACTTAAAAAGGCTTAACAACCATCTAGAAGGAATATGACAGAGGAACATTTATAATCTCTCTTCTTCATCCTTCTGCAATTTCAGAGAGGAAAACGAAATGAAGTAAGCGTGGAATATCAACAATTCCAAAGCCAAGTGCACCAACAGATTAGCTTGAAAGCCACCACACCACAACTTTAGGTAATTGCCCCTCCTGACTGACTGATGGTAAATAATTTTGCAACTTTTCTCTAATGCGGATAAGTTGCTGCTGCTGTGTTGTGGGATATGATCATGACGACGGTACATACATGATCAACATAAATATGCTGACAAAATGACACAATATCCTCTCTAAAATATCTGGTAAGGACAGACAGAGTAACGAAGATTTCAGAAAATCCTTTTAATGCCCAATCACCGATTTATTGTTACAGCTTTAATACATTGTGCACTTATCAATCAAGGATTTTTGTTTCTCAACTTACCAAAAGGGCAGACCGATGACAGCTCTAAGAACTCTAACCCCATAACTAATTCTGGTATGTCACTTCAACATATGAAGCGTAACCAAATCAAATCAACATACATTCACATTTTGAAATACGCATGCATGCATATCTTCTATGTCCCCACAGGTGAAGGGAAGTTAAGCAAGGATTGTCAATTACTCATCTACTCATGAATTCTATCCAACTTATCCAAATCAGATTGACACTGCAGCATTTTCAACACACAAGACAATTCATCTCGGTCGGATAAAATAGGGAAATAAATACCTAGGAGTTAACCAACCAAATAACCGTTTGGGTAAATACACGCAAAGAAAAACCTGACAAGAACAATGGACTACAACTAACAATGCGATGTGGAAGATCACATCACACATACCAATCTTGCACTTCTGCAGAAGAACACCACCACCGATCTGATCGTAAGTGTCATGTACACATGTATCAACGTTAGTCATGTAATAACAAAGTCTACAACACATTCCTAAATTCCCATGTCCTCTCAAGTTGAGTTTATACATGGACATTCGACTTTAAATATCTTTCGAAACAACCCAGGTCTGTCTAACATAGCGTTTCATCCCATTCTTTACTCTCTTCCTAGTTTGAAAATCTAATCCATCGCCCAAGTCCTGACTCCGTGGGAGTGTTGATTGTTGATGCTGTTGACAAATAACAATGGAAATGCGAAGGGAAGACAAATCTCTCTGCTTTTTGTCTTATCTGGATCTGAGTCTTAGGTAAAATGGATAACCTCTACTTCTGACTTCAACGTCGGCTAACTCAACACTCTATCAGTGCCAAAGCTAACATTCTCGATTTCTTCTTACTATACAATTTTAGAATTCAAATGCAGCAATGGCAATTACACCACAGTATTCATCCCCATGAGATTGGAATCAGCCTAGGTTGAGGAAATCGTTCTCAAGGGTTTTTTTCCACCCATATTTTCAACAACTGCCAACCAACTCAGTATACGAAGGTGGAATTGTAAACGTAAAAGCCTCCCAATCCAAGGATTCAACACGGTTTTAACTTTTAAGTATGAAGTACATATTCTGTGAGTTAAGTACGTGTTCATGACATTACTTTACACTCCTGCCATTCCAAGTACGGACGTTGCTCCGTGTATATACGGAATAAAGTATGTAGGAGCGTGTGTAATTAAGAGCCTGTAGTTACATAAGATGTAAGGTGGACTATATTGTATGTCTATCTCATAATCTCATCCAATCATGATATCCAGAGATGCACGTATTGTGTTTACAACAAAAGGGGAAACAACCTTGGGAAGGTCTTTTGGATATTTCCTTTTGGCGTTGGCCAAACTCTTCAAAAAAAATCTAAACAACTCCAACTCAGTTACTTACACGGTTGGTCTTGCAAGTCGGAAAGTTGGGTTTGGAATTGCATTGCGGTGGTGGTGTGAATAAACTACACTGAAATCTACATCCTTATTAATGCACGTTTTAAAATTAATATATCGAGTCTCCTCTTTAAAGACGCACGACGAAACGTTAACAAGAGTTAGTCTGCATGCATAAATTATGGACAGTCACAAGATCGACTACAGAAGATGTGTGATCTGCTTTGCAGTCTTCCTCTGAGCTAAATGATCACTAAATCCAATCCGCCTTACCCCACCGGCCAATAGATTCCAAGGTGAATGAAAGCATTTTTCTTATCCAGGCTCCATGAAAATTTCGAAAGCAGTAAAAAAAACAGCCAGACATGACTAAACATAAGTAGGGTTATAAAATATAGGCAGAACTCAATAAAGCATCCTGGTATTCTTATATGTCCATACTGCACATGCTGTGAGACTGCTCTAATGATCAAACTGAAATTCAATGGACTATTCATATCGCTCCATTCTTTACCACAAAGCAATTCATGCGATCCCATGTTTTTTACACAGACTAGAAGGATCATTAAATAAAGTAATGCTTGGAATTACATTGAATACGCTCAGGAATTGACTACCTCTGCTGAAACCATTTACTATTATACAGCAGGTCAACACTCAGCTGGAAGTGAAGCTGAAATGTTGCAGTTGGAGCTATATTTATGTGAAACTGAGAACATGTGCCATGATGACTGCCATGTCTTCGAAACATCGGCAAAACAAACAACTATGGAACAAAGCACATTCGGACAACCGCCTCAAGTCACTTTACGACGGCCATGCCATGAAGATAATCCTCTTGAAATTACGGATTAAATTCTACGTACAGAACCATAATTTGCAAAAAAAATCCACAGAATTCCTACAAAATTATTGCAGTATTTGACTCACTTTTACCCAAAGGGCGAAAAAGCCTCATCATCCAACTTAATACTAATAGACATTGAGGAATATGCTTCAGCTATGGATCCCAAACATGTAATAACATCTCCTATGACATAATAATATTATTATGCACTATTGGCTATATAGGAAATAGCCCAAGGTGAAGGTGCATGTCCGAGGGATGGATTGAAGGATTGGGATGCAAATTTCAAAGTTATGTGAGTTCTTGTGGTGGAAATTCGATTTTGTCATTACAGAAATCTCTCCGTCTCTTATTGTACAAAGACATGCAACAAGACAACATTCCTTACAAAAACCATAAGATGATCACCAAATCCACCAAGGGCAATGATTCTTCTCTCCCATTGCAAAAGAAGGGACTGCACGCATTCAAATTCAATAAAAGTAAAAATCCTCATCACCACCACCACCACCACTTTTTAATCTCCATTCCATCAAAGTGCACATTTTTTATGGCATGGTTTCACAAGAAACATTCTTCCCACAGATATCCACCACACAAAAAAACCACCAGGTATGCAGTCGGTCTTTCAAAATGTAGTAAGAAATATCCCTACAAGCCTATATACATACATTGCCCCATGGAATCCGCAGATTCATCTACAGAAAAGCTTATTGCTACTGGGCACCCCCTCATCCTATATTACGAACCTGTAATAAAATAACCACCACCAACAAGCCGAATCCAATCAAAGGAAATCAATTTCCTTTTCAGATCAAACCAAAATCTCAGTCAAGCTTCAAGAACTGCAAAACAAATACCCACCGCTTGACGAAGTTCCGAAACAACAAACAACTTAAATAACGAAGCAGAATGTCTACAACATCAAATCGACACGGCAGCTCCTGGCCGACATAAAAAAAGTACTACGGTCAAGATGTAATTGAAAAACATTTTGCACAGAAGGCAATCCGCTTGAATAACATCAAGGTAAATCATTCAATTTACTAATGAGCCAAATCTAATGCATAATGTAATAAGACAGAGGTATTAAAATGCAGTTACAATGTCGAAAATGACTTATTGACCATATCTGTCACTGTCCGCTGGTTATTACAAGTCGTAGATTACATTTTAATAAGTACCGTCCGGCTACCCTGACCAGACCAACTGATCAAACCTTATCAGATCTTCGAGACCTCTTTGATCTCATTTCTTCCTTCCTTGTCAATCATTTCTATTCATAATTGAATACCAAATAAACAATGAGCTTAACCAGTTGGATGAAGAGTCAAGAATATATAATGCAGTAGCAGAGTGCAATAAAGAACTGACTTCTCCTCCCTTAAAAATACAGAGGAATAATAATGCAGTCTGAAATCATCTAATGAAAATTGAAAGGCTTCATCCCCAATAATGTTGTTGGGCGAAGGAAAGGGATTCGTAATCTGAGTAAGGGCCAGTAGGACATGTCAAGTGAAGTTGGAGCTAACTTCCGCTGACTTAAAATTCACACCATCACGAATCAAGACCACTTCATGCAGAATACAGCTTCTCATCATGTCCCTTTTAATCACGTAATAATAATCATAAATAGGCCAGGAAACCAATCCTACTCCTTCAGTTCGTATACAAACGTCCCCAAAAACACCAAGTTCTCGAACCCTTCCTCTAAAAGCATTTAACTCAGATTCTAGCAAAATATTCTTCAAGCACTTAATCAGTTTAGGAATTTTGATTTTAAAACCTACGTCTCACTACAAGCTTTGATACCTTAATAAATAATAAATTTGCCAATTCCTTTTACTTTTCGCATTAAACTTTATATGAAAGACTCTCAAAGTTGAGGACATGTACATAGATAGGTATGTAAAAAGCCTATACAGGAGCCACGGACTGTACGGAACCAAGACCAACTGGTAGAACCAGTAACCCATTTCCAACATCGAACATAAATAAGTTGAAGATTCTAGTTTTTTTCCTCCTGCCTTCCCAAGCACGAATAAAAAGACCTTTAGAACCGAGAACTCATAAATCGTAATTCTTTCACGAAGTAAACCAAAGACAACTGTACTTCCATATTATCATCCCTGTATTCCCCATTAACGATATTCCCTTTGTATACAAAGATTCCTAGTCAATAAACAGGATCATCATCATGGGGCACGTACATCAAGTATTGAAGCAACCTCACCTAATCAATATGCAGGCTAACTTTTCTAACTTATTAACTCCTCCTATATGATATGGATGTGTGGAGCAGTTTCCGTACTATAACAGGGAATACGATTCTCAAATCTATACACGACATATCCCACCATATATCTTTATGAACTTTGGGCTTAACCCTGTCAAAATGAGTTTTGATTGAGCTTTAAAACATGAAATATTTCCGATAGGGAAAAACTTTTCCCGTTTTCAATCAAATTCTCAATCATTCCTCAAATCTCCAATCTCACCTGACAGCCAGAAAATAAAAGACAACCGAATCCGATCTATGACCACCACCATCTTTTATTTTGCACTTTACAGTATTTAATCATCCTCGTCCCCCATTCATCTTTGAGTCTCACACTTCTCTGTCTTAATCTCAATACTTTTGATCTGATCGACTCCGACTGGACGTAACATCTTTTTTTACGAGGATGAAAATGAAGAGTAAGATGAAACATGTAAGCGAAGCCAACAACAGATTGATGATGATGTAGTGTACGTAGCATGTACTGAAACCTGCCCAAGCTTTATTGATGACCGGATCTTTAATACTGCCACCAAGTAACCTAGCATACCAATAACATCTTCGAGCCATTGTCTTAGAAAAACCATCCTTTTGATTTATTACGGTTTTATGAACTCCCTGCAAAACAGACGTACAAGAAAACTCACCAGACTCGTCGTCGTACAAATCCCCTCATAATCTTGAGGAGATGTGATGGCCGAGTTGCGGAAATGCAAAAATTCGGAAATATTCCAAGCCTTGATACTTTGATACACACACGATAAGTCATCAGGAGGCGATTTAAGACGCCTTTTTATCTCATCATTCTACCCTCTCCATCCTAAACATGACTGACTGACAACATGACTTTACAGCTTACTACCATTACAGTTCCAAGTAAACATACCACATCATAATTTAGCCGAAACGGAGTTTTAAAGCTTTAACTACAATTACTGGGGCTGTACTTCCCAGAGCTTAATGTCCGATCCAACACCCAGTCAAGAGCCCTGAGCTCTCATCTGCCTTTTGCATACGAAGATTTAACGACGAATTCTGGCAAAATCTTCTTTTTTTTTCTTCATCCGTGCTCAAGAACATTAGAGTCATCTTCCAAATTCTTCCCTTCCTTGATTCGTTTTTATGATATGAAATACCACGGCGTGCAATATCCTCCGCGCATAGAATTCAGCTCATCATGACGGCTTGTCGATTTTATACTCCTTTGCTTAACTGCCGGACCAGATGCATTAAACATGTTGGAGGCGACACTCTACAGGGACTGGTACGGCCAGAGAAAAAAAATAATAATATGGGAGACGCACATAAATGCAACCGTAATACAAACACTGCCACAAATTATGGCCCATTTTCTTGGACTAGGGAGGAAGGACATGGAACATTAAAATATGATGGCCTTTCGAGAAAAGGCCTTAAACTTTTCAACATTTTACTTGATTCTGCAGTTCATGTCCACGAGGTAAATATCCTTTCATTAGATTGAGTTTAAACCTGGGAAATGTGACCTCTACAAAGCCCTTTGGGCGTAAATATTCTGTGTTTTGTAATAAACCATGGAATACACAAAATAAAATCTCTGATTTCTTATCGTGTGCATAAATCCTCCGGAATTTGCAGATTAGCTCCGCAGTCATGATAACTTCCTAGTCCAACAGTTAAACAGCCTGTACTCAACATATTTCTTGTCTCCTGAACTCTAGCCCAAAGGCCAAGACGGATTTTCGCTATTTCCATGCTAATATTTTCAGAAAAAAATCTAACCAACAAAGTACATTATGTTACATCCAATTTACATCACACGACTGTGTGGTGGTGGTCTGTCTAGGTCTACATCGTTTCCAGATATCTGAATTTTAATATGAAGCCTCGAGAGGCTGCAGATTACATTTCCTTGATGAACATTGAGAACTGAGATTGATGATTATTCTACTACAGCACTTGAGCCTATCTTCATCAATTCTTTACTACTCCATCAGAATCTTATCTTGTTACTGTACAGGAATCCATTTGAGATAGCAAATCAACGACAAAGATTCTCTGACCGCTGGACTCAGTAAATGTGCCTTACCTCATACTCGTATCATTAGTCAAAGCCGAAGCTTAGAAGTGATGTTAAAATATTCAAACAGGGGACTTGACTGTGTAGCCAAGAACGCGGAATAGACAAGAAGTTCGGGTCCATCGATCAGAAAGATGAAATTGACAGGTCGGCATAAAAATGACATTAATTTTTTTTGTACCAGCTTCAAAACAACAACTTGTGTTGCGTAAAGACAAACTTTGAACTTACCCAACAATCTAACATTGCATTGCATACCTCAACTTTCAAAACACAAAGGGAATAAACAAGAAAACCAGAATCCCTTAGCATTTCGCAGTTCGTATTTCATCAATTGATGAGATGAACCGCAATCCATCCGTCATTATGACTGATCGCCCACCAACAGCTAACCTCAAATAAGATTTGACCCAACAGGGTAAATCCCTCTTGACGATCTCTTATGCAGATTGCAAATCTCAATGACCCATGTCCTACACAACAAATCCTTTACAACCTCAGGGAGAGACGAAAATATTTCTGTCCGTACTGGATTTTTGGATTGGAAACCTTCTACACTTGCCATTGGATTTGGCTCAGATTGCCATCACAAGGGAAAACATGTCAAGATCCTAAAGAGGCTGGCAACTATTTTTATTGATTGAACTTCTGTCCTACCCTGGTCAAATGATCACACCCTTCCATTACAATTCGACAAGCCAAGTTTCCCTGACAAATTGGAGACATATGTATAACATTTCATTTCACCTTCCCATTTCCACTAATAACTTATATATTTTTAGGTATGTCAAGGCAATGCCCGATGCCATACATAAATATTGTCAGACATATCCAATCTAACATTCACATCTCTGAAGCACAAGGCAACATGTCTCATCAAAGGAAATGAGAAAAGATTACATTATTAGCAGCACAATTAAATTTGCAATAATAGTCGATAGTGAAACCGACCCTTTTCCTTCCTGTTCCCATCCGCAATCCACTTGTGACATTTTCACATTTAATGAGAACAATTGTACCACCTGAAAGTTCCTAACATTCCTACCATTCCCTCACTGTCACCCACTGACTTAACCCTATCCTAGAAAATCAGCTTATCATGAATTCAGTAACCGTAGCTGTTGAAACTGCCACAAAAAATAATATGCCGTCATAACTTCAAAACTCAACCTCCAGAGTCACTTAGAGGGAATGTAACAATGCAAGTAAAAAAGCGACAATAGTAAACTAACACGGTATGAAAAACACATGCAGACGGAGTTCATGTGAAATTATTTCATTGCCTTTTCTGATGTCACAGCCAGCAGTTGCACGAACTGTGTGGAATTAATTATGTTAATGGCAGTTTGGAAGAATTCCCTACCTACTTTCCTACCAGAACAAAATTCTAGCCTACTCCTGTTCTAAAAAATTAAATGAAGCTACTTCAAATAATTACATATAGACAGCAACTAGACACATTTGTGTAGTAGCAGCTGCAACTGTTATTGAAATGCATATGGGAGTATGGCCCATTCGGGGACAAATTAAATACCTCATGTCTGGCAAACAAGGATAAAAAAATAAAATATTATATTTCTTGCGATAACTAATTGTTATAATTGTCAGTTGGGCTACATGTTATGGTTTCATATGCAACTTGCTGGAAGCATCAGTCCCCAGTTAGCCTGAAGGAGTAATAACTCTCATAATTTTTATGCCTATCATAGCTTCAATCTGTTTTTATGTTGATGTTGGATTAGCTAGATTTGTACTGCAGGATGGTTAGAGTATTACATGACATACACAACATTACATAATTAAGTAGCAGTGATTCCCTTGAACTGAAATCCAATTTATATGAGTCAAACTTCACTTATGAAGGTTACCGTCGTTATTCCACAATTAATCATGAGGCATCACGGTCTCGGTAAGGTTCTCTACAAAATATCAATCTAAATTACTTTTTAAATGCCGATGCTAAAAGACGTTACTTGGTCCAGAAATTAAAAAAAGCCTCTCGTCTATCTACCTAATATATAGTATGAAATCTCGATGTTAAAAAAACATGTTTGTGAATTAAGGTCTTTAATGTGAATTAAATGTAAAAATCCCAACAGCTAGAATGGCCTTTTGAAATGCTCTTATACAAATGATTGTTAACCAACTACCATGTATGCCACATTGAGGTACATTGTCACATGTTGTAAACAACAGCAACCAGGCTACATTTCTGTTCTGAATTCCAATATATGTATTTTAGTAACTTTGGTTCAACTCCAACGCCTACACTTTCCTGTAGCATCGACAAATTGGATCAGACCGTGATTAAATACCATTTTACGGTGTGTTTTTATGGTTTCTTTTATCAATTTTCTGACGTTGTCATTCGTAAAGAATCAACATAGGGCAATATTTTGACAACACACCATATTCGATCGGATAAGGGATATATTCCCACAGCTAACAAGCTACAAGGTTGAAACAATGAGAATGAAGTCACGAATCACGATAAGTTAGACTGAATTCATAAAAGCTGAAAGAATTATATCGAGTTTGAAATTTGGAATGACAAAGCTAGAAAAGTTTGAAAGCCTCTTTAGCTTAAAAATACGAAGACTATGAAACCATGTTGCTTAAGCATTCTGATG
The DNA here is from genome assembly GCA_034695115.1 of Desoria olivacea. Taxonomy (NCBI): domain Eukaryota; kingdom Metazoa; phylum Arthropoda; class Collembola; order Entomobryomorpha; family Isotomidae; genus Desoria; species Desoria olivacea. Next base: position 26,353 of record JAQFZA010000336.1, read on the forward strand.
GATTTGAATTTGGAATATAGGAATCACATTAGAGAGGTTCAGATTACAATATATTTTGGATACTGTGACTGTAGCTACAATCACAACTACAATATTGTGGCC
>JAQFZA010000337.1:0-26447 GCA_034695115.1 Desoria olivacea
GTGGGCACGTTGGATCAGAACCGACCATTTTAAATCAACGGCTCCATTCATCTCTCAGTAGATAGAGCTAGGCACACTGGGGGCAGGTGGGCACGTTGGCTCAGAACCGATCGTTTTAAATCAACGGTTAGAGCTAGGCACATCGGGGGCAGATGGGCACGTTGGCTCAGAAACGACGATTGACAGCGCATATGCACTTTACGTTTAAAACTTTAAAGCATCTAATGTTTCGCCTTTGGGGCGAGCTCTTTTTTACGTTTGTAACGTTTTATTATGCTAGCGCTCAAGAACATCCTGATGCTGTTGCATATGATCGGCTTTGCTGGTGTTTGTTTGTATTGACATATTTGATCCTCCTGTGAAGGTTTCCTTTGATTACAAATGCAGAAGATGAACCAGAGAGAGAGAGAGAGGAATGATTGGAGTTTGGGTTTAATGTGGTTGTTTCTGAATGGATAAAATTATGATTACGTACGGAGAAGGAGATCACTGATTGAGAAGTGAAAGCAAGACGGATCATTCATATCAAGCCAGACGCAACAAGCCAATGCCTCCTTTAATCCTTAGTCTGCTTGATCTCTTATACATATCTCATATTTATTGTGGTGGTGGTTAGTTCTAAGGTTTGATAATTTGGAAGTCCTGTCCTCCTAGTAGGTAGTAGATAGTGTGTAAGGGAATCACTCTTCAGTCGGGCCCCTTTTCCAAATAGGAATGAAACAACTCGTTGGATACTGGATCTAATTTGTCTCTCTCAGCTAATCAAGCTAGATGAGCTTTGAATTTCCCGAAGAAAGTGTACATGATAAAAAGAGTTATAGGTTCCTTATGTACAAGATGGTACGGAAGTATGGAGTAGTTAAATATTGAAGGACCTGGCTGGAGGCTGCTGTTTGTGTTTGTCTTATTCGGATTCTTGAGGAGAATGTATTTACCCTTTTGCTAATTACTCCTGCGTCAAAACAAATACGAGAGTTCATTTCCTTCCTCTCTGCCAGCCAAATGAATCCCCTAGCATCTAATTTATCCCGTTACACTATATCGTCGACTATGGTAGATGGTAGATCCATGTGAGCTCAGATTTGTGAACAATATTTGATACTTCTGTCTGATCAATAAGGCTTGAAGATCTTTCTCCTTTCCTTTCACCCAATGCTTCGGTTAAGTTTCACGGCTTCCTTTGTAGATTCTTGATTTTAGTGGCTGCCCTGGTTGTTTGCTTCTCCATCGATTTCAAGGTCTACCTAAGAATGATAATAATATTTATTCACGTATACCTACTAGGTAATAGCAGATTGAGAGGATTTCTTAACTCGGTTTAGAAAATCATAAAATCAGCTACAACTGAATGTGATTCTGTAACTTTTGGATTCAGGATCCTTCTTGATCAAACGACTTTCCTATGCGTTCTCGCCCTTTGATTTCATTTGCACGTTTTATACAGTTTGCTGTGACATAATAACGTCTGCCAATGTGGGGGAAAAGTTTCTCATCAGTAATGAAATGAAGCGATTATAGAATTATTTTGTATTCGGAGTTGGAAATATTTCTAGGATTCCTTAGTTGAGGTGTGGATTGTATTGTCGGTAGCTTTTTCACCCTCCATGTTCTTCTATCACCCCTTTTTTTTACAACCAGTCTTCCAAATTGTAGTTAAGAGTACGAATAGGGTGTAGATGACCTTACAAGGGTTTGTAGAGATGAGGATTTTGTACTTTATTAGATAATTGTTCAATTGATAAAATGCTGTTATCAATCAAAGGACTTGTCCGTACCGTATTTTTACTTTTCAGTTTATGGATAGTTTGTTTGTGCTGAGAAGAGTTGGAAGTTAAGGTTTATGGACGTTAATAATACCGTTTACTCGTACGTCGTACTTATCCAATGACAAGGGGCAACTGCCACTCTATGAGTCTAATTTTAATCTGGAGATCATAAACTTGTAGGAGTCGTTATCTGATATGTCGTTATGGGTTGCTTTTGCCACCAGAGATACAAAGGCTAGTAAAATAGATATTCGTTCAAGAGAAACTTTAACAGCCCCGTGGGGAAGAGTAAATACTAAAATTTCAAAGGGTCCAAAACGAGATTCAAAATCAAGTTCAGAATTCAATTTCAGTAGAATTAAATGAATATGCATCACTTACTTGGAGACTGTAGTTGAGACACAGTTTTGAATTAGGAAATAGAAGAATCGGAAAGTTTTTAAAATTTTCGATTTTTTTGCATCCGGTTTCGTATTTTGATGTTCTCTGTCTCTGCTTGCATGTCATTCTGTTTCCTTTAATAAAGGAACTTCAGGTTATGAAAAAATTCAAGTAAAGCTCAGCAACTATAAATGGTGTTAAACCTCACGACCGCATCTTGCATCAAAAATCGACTAAAGACGAATGATGGAAAGATCAAAAATAATTCAAGCCCTCTGGCTCCTGAACCAATAATATGTTGACGTCTCTAGAATTCCCTCGTCTTAAAATAGTAATGGAAGTTGGAAATAGCATTTGACACTATTCTTATTTCCATAAATTGACAGTATAAAAATATCAGTAGCAATGCCAATGTCAACTACTTCTGGTTACGTTACCACTTCCAACTTCAACCAAGCCAGCCAGTTACAATCTTACAATTCACAAAACGTGAAATTAAGGCTTTGAGTTACTGCTATATAATTTAATACTAACATAAGCTCTACCAGTAGTTCTAGAGCCCGTCAAAGCCAATAGTAGACGGTGGTGGATTTGTATATTTATGTATATTAATATGAGAATTCCCCGGTTGACTGGTTAATACTCCATCTGATTTGAATTTCAGGGATGAAAGAATTTAATAATTTGAATAGGCGACAACCCTCCCATTATTATTAGCACCGCAAGTGTTCTCATCTCCTTCGAATGTCTATATGTAAACAAATAAATAGTTCAGCCTTATTGGTTCTAAACCACATGGGACGTTTCTTCTACTTCATTTCAACATTTTATCTCTTCAAGTTAATACAAGCCGCTGTAAAAGAACTTTTCCCTGCCTCCTCATCGTAACGTCGGATGTTGTAGGACGGTGTGCAAAACCGGAGAAAAGGGCATCGATATCGAAATGTACTCTTCTTCAGCTAAATGTATTTCAAGTCAGATATAAATCATATGCAGACTATTCGCAAATCTGAAAGAGTTAGTTCCATTGATGTTGTATAGGGACTAAGAAAATATTCCTCAAAGATGAGATCTACATACATCCCATGTGATGCCGAATAACTATTTAGTTTGGCTAGTTAGCCTCCTCGCCAAGGAAGAATTCGCTCAATTGGTTTTCTGAAGGAAGCTGAGGAATCATAAAATAAAACAGGAGATCACGTCGGATGGATGAAAGAGACCGACAGAAGAAAAGGTTCATATTGAGAGACTATTGTTGATTAATGTGCAATGGAGGGTGTTGCTTTTTGTCTGTGGAGTGAAAAGGGCCCAATTTTAGACTTGACTGTTCAGCAAATAACAAAATCTCCAAGGCATAAACAAAGTTATTCTGGTCGACATTTTTTTTGTATCATCGATGAGATGGGACTGTGTGGAAGTTCTTCATATCTGGATGCACAGTCAAATATTCCATGTTCAGGATTCAGGCAGGAGTAGGTAAGAAAAGTAGTGACATGAATCTTCTTGTCTTTTTTGAGGATAATGTTTCTCTTATTCATATCTCCTTTATGATATTGTACATATGAAGCTAATATATATTATCCTCCGTCCGTCTGTGTATCCCTCTGTATACGATGGTGATTGGGATTTTGGAGCACACAGGATGTGATTTGTGTAGACTATAACTTACAGCCTCGAACTTGTTACAAGTAAGATGTAGACTTGAAGGTATCAGTCCCGCATTGTCTATAGTTCATATTCATTCATCCTATTATGGAATATCCATCCCTGCTAAGATACAAGACGATGGAGGAATACTTAAAAAACATATAAGGGAATCGTTGAGTCCTTTCTTTCATCAGGATGTGTGGGAGAGAGGAGTAATATTTTAATATTTTGTCTAAGACTGTGTGATGGTCCTTGTTTTTTTTTCATTTTTTACTGTTTTCATGATATGCACATGGAAAATGGAAATAATGTTCAGAGTTCTCAGAAGAGACTGAATCTTATTTCATATTCAATAGGAAAATACGCCAGTATCAACTTATAGCCTTTCCGTCTTTCAAACTTTGGCTTACGATGGATACAGGTTGGATATTGGCTTGTTGGAGATGGTTGTGTTATACGAGATACGGGAGAACTAAAAAAAGTTTTTTTTTACGGAACAAGACGCTAGTGTGTCATAAATAATATCTGCAAGTGAGATCAAAAACTGAAAGAAGAATATTTTGTTGAAACAAGTAGAGCTTGGAAGCCTTTGAGGTTTTTGAATCTCCACCCATCCATATCTGTTCTTTCTTATTCAGGTTTTTTAAATCATAGTCTAGTTATCTCATCCCTTGTTCTTCATGCTTTATGAAATGAAGTCACTCCTCTGTTCTCTCTCCTCCTGTCTACTTCCATTATACGGCAGGGTTGGATAAAATAGGAAGGCCTTACATAAAATTGTAAAGGAAGAGTTCAGAATTAAATGAGAAGTAGGAAGCAGAAGAAATAATACAGATGCATTTTTTGAAGCAAACGGAGCCCCTGTGTTGGCTATAGGTAGTTTACGTTGAATGCAAGACGTGTAGCAGATATTGTAGATCTCGGCAGAAAGTCACTTAAAGTAAGTTGTAAGTAGTTCGTCGTACTTTTGAAAGTTATGAATCTGGCGGAGGATTCCCCTATCTTGTTTTTTGTGTAGAATCTTCCGGTTTTAGCAGAACGTAATCCATCAGATTATATTATAGTTTGAAACAGTCGTTTGGTTTTTTTTTGTGTGCCTTCGTGTGTACTATGTACTGTTATGAGTTCAGTTCATACTTGATACATATGCGTTTTTAACGGGTTTGGCTCTGGCGTTTTGGACGCACGGCTCCTCCACATTTAGAACAGAAAACATTATTCGTCTTTGTGGTTCCAAACCATTGAAAAAAGGCATCTGCAAAAGTAATTTTCTTTTTGAATAGCGCCTACATACCCTTTTACAGTTAGTTGGATCTTCAATGTTGAACAAATGTCTTCGGCTCGAGTTGTTTCTCCGGAACTGATGGGCATCATGTTTGTCTTTTATTTTACTCCACTCTGATGACTAATGTTACCTACATTAATTCTAGACTGTTTTGTTCCTTGATTTCCAATTTCGATGAATGCTTCATACTATAAAGCTGCATAAAGCAACCAAATATCAAGCCTTTGTCAAATGTTTATAAAATTGGTGCCGGTGGTCGGCTAACTTTCCCAATTCATTTATGTAATCTTGAAATCACAATCTGTAACTCTAGTTCCTCAAATCAGGGAGTATATTACTGGCAATTGGTGGAGGGTTTTCCAAGGATTGAACTGAATACTGCAGTTGAAAATCTAAACTTGATACTCTAAATCCCTACATACACGATCTGCAAAATAGAAAAGCAATATTGAACAACAAAGCGTTCTCAGTTTGTCAGCTTTCAGCTTGTTTCAATTCTCATTTCCGATTTGTCGGCTCTAAGATTGACAACCCTCATTCTGTTAAATTTAGTGTTGAAGATTCGTCTGTCAGAGGCACATGACGACATGACCCTTCCCAATCTCAATAGCTGTATGATTGGAAGACTCCTCGACATACCTTCACTAAACTGTATTAAATATAAATTATTTGACATGGTACCTCTCTCTTAGAGCTAAACGCAATATCCCCCAACGGTTGAGGATTTACTATCTGTAGAAATATGTGTCGCTAATATTCCACTGTTTATTTTTTTTATGAAAGGTCTGATGGAATGTATTTTTGAACTTAGAATCCGAACAAGTATGACTAGCTAGCCAACTCCATCACCCTCCTCATTCCGTCCCCAATCCGAAAATCCTTAAATTTTCGCTTAACATTCAATCGAATTATCGAAGATGAGAATCGAGTTTGTGATTACCATAATTGGAGAATAGCTTCTTCTCGCCACCCATCGCTTCGCCCAGACCTTCATCATCTCATCACATCACCCGTACTTCTGAAGGCTTTGACTGAACTATCTAGACATAAACTTCGTCCATCTCGGCTTTACTACACTTGAAAGTAACAACTGACGGAACCATATTTTCTTTATGATTTGATTCCAATTCCCGTGATTGTACCAATAACTGTATTCAATTGAGTTTTGATTTCAACAAGAATGTTTTTACTTCGGGCCATTTCCACGTCTCATCATTGAATTGTTCGTTTAAGCAATTTGCTGGAGTACTAACGAACAAGAAATTCTAGGCCTAGATTGCTATATAAGAACGATGAGATTCTCTGCTTTCTCTGCCACCAAAAAATGTTACCAGGCTACTTGATTAATTTTAAAATAATAAACCTGAAATACACTAATCTGTACTGGGAAGGTTTACCTTAAAAACTATAGTTCCCTATATCTGGAATGACAAATAGATGTTATAGCTAAATGTACCTATATTTTTTACACTTTAAGTTCAGTAATCTTTGGAGCAGTTTTTGGCGATTTCCCCGAAATTTCAGCTTATGTTTAGTAAGTGTAGCAGGGAATGAAAGTAAAAGGAATTAGTGGTAAGAATTTGGCTCAATTTATCATACGGGACGGTAGGAGAGAATATAATTCAGAAGGAGAAGAAGTTTCATCCTCTCTGGTATTACAAAGTGCTCTAGCATTTAGATGGATTTGTGTTGGATGGAAGTTTGGCAAAAATAAGACAGGGCTTGTGTGGAGTTTACTTTCCCACGTCCTCAATCCTTTACTGTCTTCATACGGCTCTTGTCCTAATCAATCACTTACGACACAACAAATTCGTCTAATTCTCTCCTCTTGTAAGTAGATAAGGTCCTCTGAAGCCTGATCACTTCTCAAATGTTTCCAGCCATCAATGTCAGGCAGACGGAAAGTAACACAAGTATCATCATCCCCAGTCCCCAGCCCATCCTTCATATATCTTAATAACTTTTCCCTTTAAATAAGCTCATCATCTATATAACGCACTTCGGCCCACGCTAAAAAACCATAAGGATTCCTCTAACATTAAAATCTCTCACCTGTGGAACCTCATTTCCTGATGTCATCATCTCACATTCTTACTTTACTCATATTTATGATTACTTCTCAAGAAGCTCTACAATTCCCACCCTTAGGGTTGAAAGTTTTGATAAGCTACCTACTTTCAAAGTTAATCACCCCATGCTAGTCGAACTGACAATGTAGTAGTCTTCCTCTTTGTTCCAGGATCAATATTCAACCTTTCTTTTGAATATGGGAGGAAGAGGATAAGGAGATGAGACATGTCTCTGTGTAGATGATCCTTGATTTGGGGATGAGAGAACAAGCCTCATATATATTTCAGATTAGGAATAAAATAGCTTTGGTTTGTGTACCGTTGGAGTCGTTGGAGAAGCAGGGAGACGGGTAATCGTAATAGGAGAGGACAATCCGTAGGGAATTTTGAGAAAGGGAATCTGTCCTTGTGCTGTAATACTCTTCTGTTCCTCTTCACTACTACTGCGGCTTATGTATGTTTATTTATATGCTCCGATTTAGACGGAAACCTCCAGCTACATGTTATTATTACATGGAACAAAGCAGAGGAAGAATAGGAGATGAAAAGTACGGAATCCGTGTGTCACTTTTGAGTGAATCTTTTTCCATCAAAAGTCACCAGGGACGACACAATAGGACCGATACTAAATTATTACTGCCACTACTTCTGTCTCCAATAAAACCACTCTCTTTCTCTTCATCCCTTGTTCTTGCGTTCTGGCTTCTCCTATACTTTCCCCAGCCCTATATGCAATAACATAATTTTGGAGCACTTGTTTCGGTACCTTGCACTTGGCTTTTATGTGCAAATCACAAGCAACCGCATCAATTTGTTCTCAAACAAACTGACAATTTAACTAACATTTGTTTGTTTTATTCCCTTCAAACGGGGAGTTATTCTGACAGTTGAATTCATTTACATATTCATGATACATTCATGTACATACGTCCCAAGTCAAATGCAATTCAGGATTCCGGATTTGATATCCAGACTTTTACGGATTTTAAATGTAAAATTTCCCTTACACATACGAGTACATAGCTAGACCGGAATGGCCATCTTCTGGATCTCTCTAGTGTTGAATTAAAAGGCTTCCTTAAAAAACAAGGGAATTCCCTTTAAAGGGATGTGTTTAAAGGGATGGGTACTTGGGGTATTGGACGGGAGATGTACTCTTGAGCTAGTTGTTCCCCTGACAGGTAGACAATTGGTTGTATCCTCTGTACGATCAATTGGTTTAGAGACTCGAGGTTGGGTTCTGGGGAGACGTTGAACATTACAGTGTTATTAGGACAAGCGATGATAAGAAGGATAAAATTTGATGACATGCCATCGGAGTTCTCACCTTGTCTCGCCTTTGGATTCAAAGTTATGTCGGCAGACGTTCTAGTGATTCTAGATTCCAGTCACTTTTTGTAGGATGGAAATAGAAGGATAATAGTTTTATTTTATTCAGAAAGTGGAGAGGTTGACTTGCATTCCTTCCGTGTAGAAGTATAAGTAGGGTAGGTAGTATGTAAATGTAAAATACGTCAAGAACTTGTACGTACCCTGACTGACACGCACTAACAACACACGAAGAGAGAGAGAAAGAGAAAGTGTGAAGTGAGAAATGGGAGTGCGGACTTGTAAAAGGTGCAAAGGTTGTGTGAGATAATTTAAGTGTCACAAAGGATAGGATTGTGTCTCATTTTTGCGTGAAGTGGGAATTCGTGCTCGGAATTCCTCATCTTCATTCACACAATGCCGACTTTGGCCTTTTTGTTATGCATTCTCAGCTTTCTCAGTGGCAGGGATGACTTCTCAACCACCCCGACTATTTGTTTCACTCAAGTGCAACGACAGAAAAAAATCTGTTCTTCCTAATTTCCGTAGTTCATAGACAACCCTTATTCTTCTCTCCTCTTCCTTGTCATTGACTGACACTTCCCTGTTTCCACCGTCTTAGAGAACTTGGGAGAAATCCATGTCTACAACTATCTGCACCCGGTTCCTCCCGGATTCCACCCTTGTTGGATGCTGCTGATGAGACATAATGCATAGTTCACACAAATACTATGCACCTGATGGCCCTTGTTCCTCTCTGACTCTTTCTGGGTGCTTAACTACTTGGTTTGTGGTAACTCTCCCTTGACATAAAGAATCCCTTTCATTTCCTGAATTGTTAAAACAGAAACAGATTTCCAGCACATTCACAGTCTATCACAATTACTATCTTTGCATACTCATTGTTAGTCCAGGGGACAAAGAGAAACAAACATGTGTAATCTCATCTGGTTAATATTATTTCCCCACCTCAGTCTTGTTATTTCCTACTTAGTCATCCTTTCTTTACAGCCTTTTCATGACAGAAGATCTAAAGCAGTCATCAATTTCCAGTCCATCCTGCCATTACTCTTACAATAGTATTTTTGTTGATTGTGTATTTATCATTTGTATCGGTCCGTTGTTGACTCAAAACATAATTCCTTGTTCATATTACATTATATTACGTTAAGGAATAGACCAGTAGGTGATAGTGGGGGTGCAAAGACAAGCTAGATAATGATGACTCTGTAGACGAGTAGTTTTGTTTTGTTTGCGATGTGACTGACTGAACGAGGTTTGATTTTCTGCTGATGATGCAACCCGACCAAAGACAACATATACGAGATGGATATGTATGTTTGAAAGGGAGCGAAATCTGTTTTCTGTTAAAAATCAAATTGTCGTTTTTATTTTAGCAGACTCTGGCCAAAACTACTAAGGGTGGTTTTTATATTCTGTCTGTAGTAGCTAAATAAAAGAAGTACATCTTCCTCTACTCTTCCGTCCGTAGACGTCGACTCGTACATAATAAAGCAGCCTTTTAGCCTTTGGCCTAGTCTGTTTAACAAATGACGTTGAAGAATGAGGTGCTTGCTTGCATTTTCGCCCATGTCAACATAATAGTCCAGATGGTTGGTTTGGTTGATGATGGCAGAAGACTATTATCCTCTTCGTATTTCTACTCCGTCGTCTTTCTCTCTCTCCAAAGAAATCTTGTTCCAGATCCTTTTGTGCATAGAAACCCTGTTTGTTCAATGAACTTTCTTAACTTGAAGAATTTTTGCCAAAAAAGAAAGGAGGCTTCTTGCTTGGTTGTTTGGACTGGAAGGTTGGAAGTCACAAGGGAACTCGTAAAAATAAAGCCTTCCACTCAACGTAGGCTTCAGAAGGATTGGAGCATGAGAGCCAAAAAACAGAGACACTTCGTTGTTCCACAGGACTTTGTCGCATTTGATTATTCTTTCCAAGACGGTTGAGTGGACAAATCCTAAAGAAGATATCCAGGAGGACTACATAGCAGACTGGTGGTGGTAGGATGGAGTTCCTACGACATTATTCCTGTCCTGGGGATTCGGTCAGTTGCCAGTCCTCTCTTGGATGTTCTCAGGCTCCCTTGGGATCCTTAATACACTCACCATCCATCCCATGCCACTGCCCTGATCCTCTTTTTCTTATCTCTCGTCGCTCTATGCATTAACAAATCTATAGAATTCTTCAGAAACTGTTGGAGGACGGAAGTATTCCATGTAGTTGTCTAGAGGTACTGCTGGACACACGTATATAAACAACTTCCTCCCTCACTATCCCTTCCGTAATGCTCACTGAGTTCCATCTCTGCCTGCCTGGCCAAAAGGCTTAGGTCAGATTAGTCAACTTTTACTTTCAGCCTCTTTCAAAGATTAGTAATAAAAAAAATGTGACTTTGTCATTAGAGTTCATCATGTCAAGTAATTTTACTGCAGAGATACTAGAGGAAGGAAGCATAATGCTCCTTTTTATGATTTTGGTGATCAAAATGACTTTTCCAATGTAACACAGCCGCTCATGTGTCATGTATGTATGAGGATTATGGGTCACAAAAAAGGGGTAGCTTTGCTCTGATTCTAAGTGGGCATTAAAGACAGTTTCACTCTCCGATCATCTGCCGCTGACACAAGAGGGAATGGGAGGACACCAGCCACTTGTGTCCTCTTCATTGTTCACGGATCCTTGTAAACTTGGAACACTTGGAAGTTCTATTGATGATTGAGGGAGATGACTAAAGTTTCCATTTCTCTAAATATCATCATCAAATATTGGCTACATAAAAAAAATACTGTACAGATCTTCCTGGTGGTGGCGGAAAGGGGTATGTACTCGTACGTTGTATGTATTTAAAAAAACACTAATAGGAATTGTAAAGCCCAATTGTTAGGAGAGGAGTATTTATCGGGGGTGTGACAAATGGTTGGACTATTCGCTCTTTCTAAAAGTTAATTTCGTCCTTTAACAGCCTCTATTTGGTATGCTGAATGTTCAATGTTGAGTGTAAATATAATGCCGTACTATAAGCTTAGGAAGTTAGGACAGAGGATGATTTACACTGCCGACGTACAAAGTAGAATATAATACATGACTTGTTGAGGAGGAGGCTGTTGCTGGCTGTCATCTACAGAGAAAAACCTTTTTAACACCACTCACAATGGATAATATCCGAAGTAAAGTATCATATAGAAAATTCTCTCTTTTCACTCCGGATTTGAAACAGGATCCTGTTATTAGTTCTTTGCGCTTTGGTGGCAGAGAATATGTATGGGGATGGTGGTGACATGACTCTCTGACTTGAAACTTCTGACTTTGGATACTTTGTACTTTGGAACTTGAAAGAAGGAAACTTTGATGGGATTTTCAGCTCTGCTTTCAATTCATTTCCGAGACAATTAAGTCCATCAAGTTTCTTTGCAATTTGGAATGGTAATTGATGCCCCTGTTGTGTGGTATTAGTTCGTATTATGTCATGCTATGCTACTGTTCGCTGTCAACAACTGGGCTTGCAACGGATAGATCTAGGAATAGAATTGTATTCAATACAATTTTCAATGCCCTCAGTGCTTTTAGCATCGGGTGTGTAGTGTGTTTGTGTTAGGATGAAGCTATTTGAAATCGGCTTAAGTTGATAAACATTACAATTTTGGAGACAGAGATTATTTTAAATTTTAGAGTTGATTGCAAAATCTGTGTTTACTTAACTAATTAAAGGTCTCTCCATAAATGCACATAAGAACCTGAATCCTTAGCAGTTGCTTAACTTATCTCAAAACAAACATAATTTTTGACTATGCATATATGCCCATGTAAAATTTTTTGCAATTAATAATTTTAGCTTAAAATCTAAGGTTTTAAACCACAGCGAACGTGAATTAGTTCCTAGTTGGTATTCTTCGTCTTATTTTGTATTTCTATCATTAATTTGCATACATTTCATCCTATTTTACTTCCAAATAAATAAGTAAGCTGTCCTTTGCATTATAATTCACTCTTGATAAATTGCCTCTACAGATATTGTTATTTAAATTTAAACGTTATATTTTGAAATACGGGAATGGTGCAGACTACGAACTATTTAAGGACTGTTTCTACTGGCAATAATGAGTGAAATCAGTCCATAGACTGCAATCTACAGTACAGCTACATAGCGAAAACAGTCTAACGGATTGACTGACTGTTGGAAGTTTCAAAGTATTGAGAAATGACTTGTTTCGTGAAAAGTCAAGGATTAAAATAATAGTCAATAGAGAAGAAGGGAAGGGAAGATTATTGTTCTTCGGTTCAGCAGGCGTTGAAACGTTGAGGAATTGTGACAAGACACAAGGCACAAAAAGGATGGACTCGTCTCTAAAGACACTGAAATAAAATAAATGAAGCCCCGGATTGAACAATAAGACTGATGAGCCCTTTCTTTCTTCTTACCCAACACTCCCTTGACAAATGATCTCTTGGCTTTAGAACACAAACGCTAAATAAATATCCTCCGAACAAGAGGCTCAACATGAACACAAAAGTAGATTTCTTTCATCAACAAGATTCTAACCATGCGGAGCTGTAGTAACAAAAAATCAGAGTATCGTATTTTCCGAAACGCTAAGATTCAAGAATAACCATGCAATCAAAAAGGAGTCCATTAAAGAAGCAGAAACGCTACAGTTCCCTTGTCTATGACATGGATTTAAAAATTGATATAGTGCGTTTATAACTCAAACGAACGGCACCCAGTAAGGGCAATGAGGTATTAATGTAAGCCCCTGATTCTGAAGACTGTATTACCGGATAAATGGAAAGGTGGAAGGACAATTTAAAAAATATATATTTAAAGAATCCTAAAACTGTTTGGTCTTTTAGAGTGTAAATTGTAAATGTAAAGTGAGGCATAACGGAATGAGGTGAATTGCTGATATGAATAATTAAGATGATATGTGTGCGTTTTTGCGGCTCAGATTTAGTAAACTAACGGAGAAGAGATATTTATGTCCATAATATGGATGAGATGTCGTATTTAATGCTTGTATTGGAATTCCAAGGGGGTCCATCATAAATGGAACAGAGCTGTAGTTTCTGTGCCTCTTTTCCGTTTAAATTCCTCTTTTTCCTCCTGAGCACAATAAATCATGAATATTTACATGGAAGAAAGAGTTATTTCTCGGTTTGAGTGTAGAATTTCATAGAAATTCAGGATTTTTCTCCCTCATATCTCCAATGCATCTTTATAGTCGCTACGGAGTCACTAAGTTATAAGTGATGGATAAGCTTTGGCTTTGGCTACTTGGCTGACTTGGCTCCTCCGGTCGGGTTTGGTCTGGGACAAATTTATGGAGTTCCAAAGCTCCAAGAATTATGAGTTACAGGGATACAACACAGGTTGTTACAGTTGGATAGAATTATGGATTTTATTTTATAGATAGTTAGTCTTTAGTAGTGAGTACTAGATTGGTGGCACACATTATGGAATTACGGTTCTACTTGTGAGATATGTCTAAGCTCGTTTCTGAAGTGTATTTATGATCATGTTCCCTCAGAATGTATGTGTGTGTACAAGTTCTTGTAGCACAGGATGAATTCCTCGTACATACTACCAAACTAATCGACCACAAGGAGAACATATCCCGATCGTCAACGATACGACCACCGCACCACCACCACCACCTTCAAGTGGGGCTTTTATAGGTTCATCTAGTTTTGATCTTCGGATCACTGACTTCCATGCCTTATGATTTCATATCTTCAAACTCATAGATTCTCTGACGGGCCTTATCAACTCACTTTGTTCATTTGCTTAGGAGTCATTTCACTCCTCGTGTAACAACAGAGCAATCCAATTAACAAACTTCTGAGGTCGGGATGATGAGGAAGCTGCGTGCTCTGTTTTTTAAATTAAATACAGTACATAAGGTATGTTAAAAGATAAAGTGTTTATGTACTTAATCTGCATATGAAACGAAAAGCACCCAATCTGCAGTCAAAGGAGCTAGTCTTGTAGCATGTAGCTGGATTCCTCCTCTTAGGGAGACGAAAAGGGGAGTAGGAAATTGCAAATTTGAGAAGATCTATTCAAATGGAGGACAATCCTAAATTCGAAGCAAAGAAGCCCTTTGTGCAAAAAGCTGGTTGTTGTTGCATTTTGTAATTTGTAAATCCAGAGTCACGGATGGATGCTTTGCAGAGGATTATTCAGAAGTTGACAATAGCGGATTGATTACAAACGGGAATGGGAGCAGTTTCCAAGTCAGTCTGACTCAAACGCTCCTTGTATCCTAGTACTTATAAATATATTTGTATACGTACAGACGTAATAATGAATAAAAAGATTCATTTTGTGAATTCCCATTAAAGTGGACAATAGGGCCGGTTAGGATGAATAGTGACGAAGGGACGTCAAAGTAGAATTAGAAGGAAAGGATTTCAGAGAATTATTATCCCGAGTTCGTCAGGTCTGTTTCTGGCAATTCTAGCTCCTCCATCCCAATGTAAATCCGTATATGCCATCAACTCAAACAAAAAGGGACTATCTTGTGTCTAATATTCCTCAATTGTTCGTGTTTTTTGTGACGTTTAATATATTTTATGAGATTCATCAGATATCTGTTTTTGGAGGAATAAGGAGGCAGAGAGGAGGATGACTGTGCATTTAAAATATTGAAATAATAATAATACGAAGATGATAATAATACTCTGCTTCTTGTGGTGGTGACTGAAATGCATGAATTTTATTTATCCTCTCATTAGAAGAAGGTTAGAATTAGAACCGTCTCTCTGGCCTTTCCCTCAACTCTCTGAATCTCATCAAGAGAGAGTCAAAGGAGTTCTTGGAGATTTATAATGCAGAGGGTGTATTGTAGGGCCCTGTACAATCTACATGTTGTTATAAGTGGTATTCCTTCCTCCTGCTCCCATTATTTTCATCCTCATTGAGAAACAACAAATCCAACAAATGAATCTGGTGATGACAAAGCCGCTTCTATAATAATATTCCATGAAGAAGCCGTAAGAGATTGGAGAGGAGACAAGGCAAGTAGTTGGCAGTTTGGCAGTAGGAACAACTCCATTCACTCACTCTCAGAAAGAGACATCAACTTATCTTTACTACAGAGAAGTACACAAGCCTCCTCACCTTTTGTTCATTTGTTGATCTTATCTTCTGCTTGCACACAATCTCTTATATTTATCCATCTCTTCCACTTATCATTAGGACTGGTCCCCTTCCCATCCTTCAAGTAACTTGGGAACATGGCCTTAATTCTTAAATATTTTATTCCACAATACTTACTTGAGTAGTCGACTGACTACTCGGCAACTCGACTTGGTCCATTGTGTACCGTCTTCGTCTAGGCCCTTTGATCTTTTGAATGGGTTGACAAATTTATTTTTTGTAATAACGTCTTCGTTTTTAATACATATATCCTCTATCTACCTCTTGCTCTGATGCAAAGGTATATACAGGTAGTACGTCCATATTGGACCCGATAACCCCTACTACTATATGTAGATGTGAACTTACGGGCTAAAACACAAGCAAATACTTTTGTATACTACGAATAAAGGATAACAAATTAAAACTCGAATGAGCTAACGACGAATTCGGGATAGCTTTTGAATTAGGAAATTTGACTTCGATGTTGTGTTCGTATGGGTACAAACAATTCAGTGGAAAAATCCTTTGAAGTTTTCTTTCGCATGGAAGTGCGGAACGGGAAAAACTAGAGGCAGGGCCACTTGATAAGGGAATTATTGTTGAAGCAAGCTTGCAAAGCTAATTAGGATCTGGGGTCGTAGGGTTAAGGGAGAGGATGGAAAATATTTAAGCCTGAAACATTACATACCTGAGAGCTTGTACTCTTTTACAAAGAAAAAACAAGAGTAAGGACACCGACTATAGGCCTAGAATATATTAAACAAATTTAGACCTAAGACGACACATCGAATCCGAATCCCGTGAATTCTTGTGTATGCAAGAATTATGTTGTAGAAATGAGGGTTTGTTATCCCCGGGAAAACGTAGGCGGTTTTTTTATTCTAAAATTTGCAAACTTTTAATACGAAGGAGATGGATTGATAAGGTGCGAGAAAAAATAAATCAGAGGAAACAGAGGAATCCCGACGAGGTGGGTGCTGCGATATTGTACGAGAGGATGTAAGTCACCAGTTGTAGATTGGAACAGATGCAGACAATTTTCATTGGCTTGTAACCAAAATGAGTTACAAGGAACTACAATGATATTAATCCTGATGTACTTCTTCCAAGAAAGAAAGCGGAGGTTTGGGTGAAAAGTTGTGGAATATGGATATTCCCAAGATGGATTGCCTCTGGCTAGTGTGGGTGTATTATTGTACCCGTTGTATAACGGAGTGAGGATAAGGAATAGAAGCAATTGTAGTATATGTGTCAACACCTACCATTTGTCCATTATGTGGTGAGCACTAAGGGGGATTTGTAGACGAGAGATATTCAAGATATTCGAGAAATCTCTTTTAAATAGATACATTCTAAGTGACATAGCATAAAATGCATACCACTAGGTTCCAGCGATTTCAAATCCCAACTCACAACCTCCCTTACAAACACATGGGATATGGATCATCTAGACTTGTAAAAGTTATAAACTTTGGTTTCAGAAGCCATATCGTTTTCTTGGGCTTCCCGTCGTTCCGTGTCGATATTTTATGGATCGGGTATCCGAAAAACTATAGGAGGAAAAAGGCCTTTCTTCTTTCTCGAGTTTGTCTTCTTCTGCATCTCCTTCCTCGTCAGTCAACAACTAGCGTTTTTCTCAGGTCATGAATGTCAACGTTTGTGTATCTATCCTCAGATATACGCTCGAAAATCTGGGATGAACGGATTATTCTCACAGAAAAATCTCTTCTCCTTTATTACAAATCCATAATAACATCCCCTTCTTCTCTTTACTTTGGCACCCGTTCCCTTTCATCCACCATGCCAATAGGTACACAGCATTCAATACTTTCTCACCAAAATCTCTCAATCAGTCCCGTGTGTGTCTGAAATTCTAAATGTCGGGTCAGATTTGTACAAGAAGATACGAGGGATAAAGAATAGCCCTTCTCTAAACAAAAAAAATATCCTTTATACACGCCGTATTACAAAATGGAACTTTTCCTAAGGCTCATGCCTGCATTTTGCATGATGCAAAGATTTATTGCTTTCTTGGGTACCTATCAACCCTATTTTTCTTGTTTCTCACAAATAGATTTCAAATTGTGAGAAGCGCATTTATATGTTTTAGCCCTTTTTAATGGTCTCTCTGAAGCCTCTCAAAAAGTGCATCAGATCAGTAAAAAAAATATTTCCTGCCCGTGATTTCTTGCAGTTATTTTTTGTATGTACTCAGAGATTTCATTACGATTGAAGAAACATAAAGACTAACGAAATCGTTTTTAATGTATTTCAGATTCCTCCGACAAAGGTTAAACAGGAACCTACATGTGAATCCTATCAGTCACAACTGCACCAGCAAAATGTTCTGGGTCAAGGAGCGACTAATCAACTCTGTCATCTTCCAAAGCCGGAGTTTAGTCCAGGGGGTAATCATCGAAATTCAGAGCCGAATGGCAAGGTGAGATAATTTTGTTTTATATGTAGTGGTGATCTTGATTTTTGGGAATATATAATATTTGTTTCTGGTTTTTCAGAATGGATGCAAGCAGTCAATTCCTTCGCCAATTCAGTCCTTCATGACTCCTCAAGCAATGGCTGCAGCCGCGGCGATGGGACCGAATTTTGTCCTTTTCCCATTTCTTGATCAGTTGCATCATGTATCTGGTGGGGCATTTCAGTCCACTCTGCAAAACATGCAGCCATTCATGCAGAAAAATAATGTAAGTACTGCAGACATTTTTGGAGTAAGTTTGAAAAGTTAGACTGACAGGGAGTCACAATACATTGTCAGTGGATTTGACTAATTGGTTTCTTGACTAATGTTCCCCTGTGATCCTTTTATCAGCAGCTTTTGTCACCACTACAATCTTGGCCTGGACTACCCATGCTTTCATCAGCAGCCCCAAGGGCCCCTCAATCAGCACAATCTCAGCTATCACCACCTGTTCCTGCAGAGGCTGATGGTCCACTGAATCTTTCCAAGCCAAAGAGTCAACATGGGCATCATTCTTTAGGACGAAATCTTATGAGTCAAATGAATGGAAATGGAAACAGATCTCCACCATTACCTCAAAATCAAGGTTCAGCAAGCGACTCTTCCCGAAATGCTGTTCCACCTGGTCTCGTTTTACCATCTTCATTCATGCAATTTGCCACTTTCCCATTGTCTGCAGGTAAAGTGACAGCAAGACTGATTTGAGATTTTAAAGTCAAATAATTGAGAATACATTGAATGTTATAAATATCTTCAGGTGGTGGAGGAAAGGATCAACATTTCCAGTTTTCGCCCCCACCGAACTCAATGAATCAAGGGAAGATGAGCCAGTATGCTCATTCTTCAATGTACGGTGTAAATGGGAATGGACAAGATGAAGAGCTAATGAGCAATTCAGGTCAAAACAGATCCAAAGATGAAGGAGAGTTCATAACAGCATGTCATCAAAGTATGAACATTGAAATAAAATCTTAGCACATCATTCGGCTTTGGATTATATAACCTAGATGGATTTTTAATTATAGGTGCAAAGATCATAAGACAACAGAAAAGGGAAGCTGACTCAAAGCCCCATATCAAACGACCAATGAATGCTTTCATGGTTTGGGCTAAAGATGAACGGCGAAAGATTCTTAAGGCGTGTCCTGATATGCACAATTCTAACATTTCCAAAATACTGGGTATACTGGAAAATTCCTGAAATGTTTCTTTGATATAAAATGCTTGTCATTATCTAAAACGTTTGGTGATCTTAAATAGGGGCCAGATGGAAAGCCATGAGCAATAGCGAAAAACAGCCCTACTATGAGGAGCAGTCGAGACTTTCTAAACAACATATGGAAAAACATCCAGACTATCGGTACGGGGATATATGTATATTAACTGCGATTAAAAATGATCGGATTCATGAACATTTATGGTTTGAAAATCAGGTATCGCCCACGACCCAAAAGAACCTGCATTGTCGATGGGAAAAAGATGAGAATTTCGGAGTACAAATCATTGATGAGGCAGCGACGACAAGAAATGCGTCAAATTTGGTGTCGCGAAAGTGGATTGAATCCTCCAACCGGAACGGGTCTCAATGATCTTCCTGATTTAGGCCAGTATCTTCATGGAGCTGGGGATCTAAGTCAAGCTGGATTAAGGTAAGCTTCTCTTCTGGTACATATTTTTTAATCCATTTTGAACTACATTTACTTAAGCCATAATCAATTGGATTTTTATTGATATTTAGGGACGACACAAGTGAGACAAGCAGTGCTGATGGAAGCTTATTTAACGATTCTCTTCACATGCAAGAAATGGAAGCTCACGGCAATCGCACTGGCTCTCCATAAACGTTAAAAATTAAGGACTTCTAAACACTTGTTTCTCACAAAACGCCGCAGTTGATTCTAAACTGAGCTTAACTGTGGGCGAGTCTTGAGCCCCGGATACATAAATACTCAATACCAACGAACGAAGTATTACCTGGTAATCAAGTGGCAACTCACCGATGTTGGATACACAAGTCCTTTCAAGAAAACCTTGATACTAAGCCGATTTATGAATCTGTAATTTGGAACTGATAATTTATGATAATTTTAAATGCTTAGAACTTTGTAAATATTAATATAAACTAGCCCTAGCTCGTCATTCAAACTTCGTAGTGTCCTCCCGAGTTGATTAGATGTGTTTTAAATCATCATGAGGACGGTAAAGCTCGAAGTGGTCATGGTACGTTACTGAAGCACAATACATTTATGTAGTTCCAACGCTCTTTTCTACATGATGATATTCTTCAACTAGTTCCAGAATGCATACTTGTCACATATCTCCAATTATAATTATGTAATATTTATTTGTAGCAGCATGTTCCAGTTTTAACAGCTGAAAACCTATGATTCGGTAACAAGATAGATTAATTACTCCAATTCTGTAATTTTCAACTGAGCAAACTTAGAAAAGCCATTCGAAACTCCAGATCTCGTACAATAAATGAGCGGAGATGAGAGCGAACTAAAATTCGAATAGTTTTTGTAAATCAGAATCATCTTAATCAATTTAGGCGATAAAGATTAAAATCGGAACATCTGGAATTGATGGAGAAATGGGAATACAAACGTTAACGTTCGCAGAGCTTTGTCATTAAATCTGTTTATTCGATTACTCCACTCAAGCACTCCAGGAAATATTGGCTACGCAGACTACTCCTGTAGCAAATTATTGTTAAATCATAATTACTATTAATGAGTCAGTGTACATTCTAGCTTCACTATTTATCTAATATTGAATATCCGTAGGAATAAAAGATTCGTTACAATTCGAAGTTTAGGTAAACTAGCTTTATTAATTTTCCGTGTAACAATATTTCCCGTTACAGACTATCAAATATAGACTAAACTTATGTAAATTTCCCAGAAATATCCATCACGCAACAAAGGAAGGTTTGTTGTGTGTGTGTGATAAGTTAGTGATCTAAAATTAGGACTGTTATACTGTCGCTGAAGATATTACAGGATTGCTATTCAAAAGCAGACGAATCACTTTGATACTTCGCTTTTTACTTTATTTTGTCTACCACAGCTGGAATACTCACAGATCGGTTTCTAACAACATTTGATTGACTGTGCTTCTTTATGATTAATGTCACAGAATGGGTAATAGAATTACGTGAGAGTTTGTTAATATGTAATTCATGAAACTGAACTACCAAAGTAGAAGCTCAAACTAGTGTGAGAAACATTCAGAAATACAGAAATAATATTTATGCATCCGCGTAATTTATTCCAATTTAATAAGTTAAGTTTCCATTTTACTTTTTAATTACAACTAAAAAGGCTAATACAATTATGTCTACGGGGTTTCTATGTTTTGATGATTTGGAGGAACCGTATGTCATACCTTACGTTACCTTACCGATAAACATTAAATCCTTCTAATTATTTTGTGTCGATCTAGGATTTTTTGTGTTTTTGTGCCTTTTATTTTTGAATGCATTCGCGATTGTTCGAAAATGCACAAATTGTTTAAAAGCCCGGTGGTATTTTGTCCCTGTGAAATGTATGTAAATTTCTAAGACGACAAGTCCCTTCAGGGAGGCCCCAAATCCATTTTACAATCACTTCAAAACATTTAGAGTAAAAAAACTAGACTTAAGAAGGTGTGAGCAAATAATGCCATACGACTGGACTAGCGTCCTTTATTGTAAAAATATATTTCATAGGAAAAGCAACTCACTAAATTTAAATAGAATGTAAATCAACAAAAGTGTGCTTTGATTTTGGATGTTCGTTGGATATGTCATGTAATTCTAGTGATACAAGAGTAAACCTTCTAAGGTAATGTTATACACACCGTAACTTGCAAGAAGACTAAGATTTTGCCAAAAAATTTCAGTTTATTCTTATTCTTTGTTAGAATACCCGTAAGTCAAGGTTTCGTTTTGATATCAAGATGCTTTAGAATTAGTGTACCTATCGGTTTATGTAGTTTTGTAAATACTCGTTAGTTGTAGTTGGGATTATAAGTCGAGTCGATGGAATTTAAATATTCTGAATGGTTACCTACAGCTATCTGTAGCAGTATAGAATTTAGTGATGATGGAGTGGAAAATGCGTAGGGTTTTAAGAGTTGTTACTATATCCTAAGTGCACAAAATAATTGCACGTACGAGTTGTTGGTCTTATAAATTTAGTGACATTGACAAAACGTGTAGTGAATTAGTTACCCAGCACAGATATAGCCCTATGGTAGGCTCTTTGTAATAGCTCAGTAGTGTTTAAGTATTTATGCATGTTGTCTCAATAGATAGACTACACTTATATACTTATGTAGGAATTGAATTGAAACTGATGGAATAATAAAAAAAGAAATTACATTGCTTGAGAATATTTTTGAGAAGCTTTTCGAATTATTCATTTCTATTTCATATTACCTACCAAAATTATCAACTAATCGACTATTAATTCCTTCAAAATTTTAATAATATCTCGTATTTACAATAAAAGTTCAAGTTTCAACTTCTCAAAACGATGAATAAGTACCAGAAAAACATACGATAAAGAAGACCCTCTTTATGGAATCCCAACATGAAGCTGAAAATGATGTTTTACAAGCTTACTGTGAGAGGGGTATTGGAAATAGGAAAGCTAAAGTTACACCGTTTTACCAAGTTGTGATGTTGTTAGTGAATCAGATTCTTCTTGTAGAGCAAATCAATATTAATTTGTAGACAAGCTACTACTGAGACAAGATTTAAAGGGTGCCAAAAGCACGGACTCGGCAGCAGATCACAATTGGGATTCTTTTGTAATCTAACAGACCATGCATTCTCAGACAGCATGTAAACCATAATGAAAAGTTGAAATAGTTATCCAAGGAATTCCGAGTTGATATTTGTGCTTTGCAATATAACTTTCCACAGCATGCCTAGTTTATGGCTATCAAAAATACATTGGTGATGGGCTTGGCCTTTTTCATAATCAAAAGTAAACAAGAAAGACAAATGCAAAGGAAAAAACTGAAGATGCCAACTGCGATTATTATGAACCAGAGCTGAGTGTTACATAGCTACATTGGATAAATCAAAGATCTCATCTACCTTCAGTCATTCACCATCCTTATCCTGATAAAGCTGGGAATGATGGAGCACAAAAATTAAAAGGCACACACGAGAAAAACAGTGTGCAACATAATTGAATTTGAAACCAGCTGTACACCAGTAGAGGAGATGAAACGTATCAATTTGACATCTGCATCAACCCATCAGACACACACACTTAGCAACTTAAACCAAAGCCTCTAGAATTGTTAAACATGGATTTAAGAGAGATTTGTAATTCCCTAAGCAAGTATAACTCCTCAATACTCCAAGTCCAATACCGTTTGGTCGACCCGAATGGCTTTTATAGGCTTCATTTTTACTTTCTAACCATATTCTGACCTAATTCAAATCAAATAGCCATGTTTCGTCCGTTTATTTTATGTACTTTTATCGTTTGCTTACTTGTTAGTCACTTAAAAGCTATATGTTTGAATGTTTCTTTCTAAAAGCTCCTTGTTCACTTTCAAAGCCGCACACACAGCCGTTAATTCTAGCGTGAAGGGTGCCCTTTTGTCCGTCTAATCTAATCCGTCGCACACCGTCTCAAAATAATGGGATCCATTAGAAGGTCTCCTAAATAACTAAGGGTAACCCGGCAGTAAAAGTATAAGCATTTAAGCTATAGTAAACTGAATCCCTCCTTATTGTCCTTACAAACAACTTGAATGTAAGAATCAGAAGATATAAAAATAAACATGGGCTAAATGGTTCACTCTCTAATCTGAAATATCCTAACACCCTTGTCGTCAGCCTGTGAATTGGCTTTGAGGTTGATGATCATAGACAGAAGGAACATATTATTATGATCATTACACCCCGGTATCAGAAGATTTTCTTACATACCGGTGTATAAGAAAACTTGTTCCTACCCACCGAATTTTAGGACCGTTATTATTTTATCCAGAATATAGAACTAAGGATTAGATTTTTCTAAGCATCTCTTTATTCGTCATAATTCCTCAACAATCATCCCAGTTACAATTTCTAAACAATTTTCTCTTTACACCTTCAACGGTACTTTGTAAGCAAGTTTTCCAATAAACCATCCAGAACATGTCAATCTTATGAAACCTTGATAATGCCTCGTCATGGATGATCTTAACAAGATATAATATTATGTATAATGAGCCATAATACAACTAACAACTAATAATAAGTAATTCAAAAAGTGATTGTTTTAAACATTTTCTTGATCAGGAGCAATTTTTAGTCAATTTTTTGATAACACATGTGGCGGATCCAGTGGCGGATCAAAGAGATGACATTCGAAATTGCGAATCTTGGAGGTAGATAGTACAGAGGGTGTTCACAGTGTTTTGTGCCAGTAGTAACAAGTCTATATCTTGCGTTATAATGGCTCGAATGGTTAAAAATTTGGTACCATGACACACCACAATCATTTCAACCCGTTTTTATTAAGTAGAATATCTCTACTCGCAAAATGTCCAAAATCATCCCTCCGGAGTGCGAAGGGCTCCTGAGGTCACTTTCCAGTGATAGGAGGTCCTTAAGCGGTATCGAAAAAACACTAAAACCGGAAGTTTACATTGTCAGTCGATAGACAATATCAAGAATTATAAAAAAAAATTAATACAACGACAAGCTGCGAGTGCCGGTCTTCAGCCACCCTCGCAGGCAACACTGTAAGGGCTGTAACACATCCCTGTAAGGGCCAGGGCCCTTATCAATAAGGTAACCATTTTGACAAAGAAGGAAAATCCTCCGAGTCAACTAAATATGGCTCAGACCCTCGGAGTAAGCCTGGGTACCATCTCAAATATCATTCATAAAGTTTTTTAGAATATTTAACACAGAAATCGAAGGTCCATGCGTTGTAATCTGTACACATTAAAAACCGTAAGACCACCTCCCGAATCGTCTATGAAAATAATTTGGCCGGGAAGAAATGTGAATTTGTTGTGAGTTTAGACGAGGTTTGTTTTAACCTTGAGAATTGTAATGGGAAAAGCCATTTGCTACGCAAGAAACGGTGAAACACGCCCTCCAATCTGGGTCATCGAAAGGCGGGAAAGTTAAAATTTAAAGTTTGTGAGGTTGGGTGGACTTAGTAGACAGGGGATTCTTCCACTCTTTAAAGTGCCCCAAATGCAGAAATTAATTTTGAAAACATTATGGAGAAGGTATTCAAGCCATGGTTGTAAGTTGAGGTTATCAAGTTAAAAGGCGGGGATGCAAGAAAAGTGGTTTTTGAGCATGATAAATCCAGCTCCCAAACCTCTCCGAAGACAGCTGCCAATGCAGAGGATTTAAAAAAACGACTAGGAATAACTACCATTTCCATTCAAGAAATATCTGGTAAGTCCCCTGACATAAGTCACATGGACTTCAATGGATTTGGGATGTTGAAGCAGCGTCTGTTTCGTCGCAGACCAACAACTTTGGACGGTGTCTGGAAAGTTTTGAAGCGAGAGTGGAACATTACGACCCCTGTATTTGTCCGAAAAGCTATGTCAGAGTGGAAAAAATACTTCGGCTGGTCAGAAAACATTTGGGGCTTCACATTGAATCGATTTTAAAGACGCATAGACATAGACTACTCAAATAGCAAGTAAAACAAAACTGGCACAAAACACTGTGAACACCCTTTGTATTTGTGGACATTAGAAAATCCCTGACTTTTCGAAACCTTGAGCTTGCATTCCTGGTCTGATTCGGCTGATGTGCTGCCATTTTGAAATGACTTATTAGTAACTCCTTTAACTTTTACATCATGTAAATAATGTAGGCAGGAATAATGGAACATTCATGTCATGCTAATTTAAATATTATTTAGAGTTTATCAAGCTTCATTTCATAAGAGGAACTTATTTCTGTAGGTGAAGAGAATCATAAAAGCCTTGAGGGAGCTAAAACAATAAAAAGGCAAGGCGGGTCAGGTTTTTCGGAATTATTTTATCGGAGGTGTGTAGGGTTTACGGAGGTTGTGGTGAGCGGTGTAAATTTCCGATGATTATGATGCGATTTGTATGCATTGAAAAATGACATTCCGTCAAAATAAATAAATCAATTCGAATATAATTAAATGTAACTCTCCACCATGTTCAAATTATTGGCAGACAAACTCTGCTTGATTTTTATTTATTTCAGGGTTTAGAGGTAAACGGTAAATTTGGAGGCGATCGTCCGATCGTCTGATTCACTGGCTTAACGATAGAGTGGAGCGGCACTAAATAGCTCTAGTGGGAGAGAGCACAACCAGGGTATTGCATACTAACTGTATAGTAATGACCTTCTGAGTTAAAAATCTACCAGCTCATG
>JAQFZA010000338.1:0-26284 GCA_034695115.1 Desoria olivacea
ATCCGATTACACTTTAGATGGTACCAGAGACTAAAACCTACCTGCGAGGCCCGGCACGGGCCTGTGGGCCCGCTAGTCATCTATTAATCTATTATCTGCATGACTTGCCTATAGGCTAGTTAGTAGGTAGTTTGTTTCTGAATACAGCAAGCAGGTACATAGTGATAGTGCAGTCACATTGTTGTAACTTTTTGTAAGTAGACAACATTTTACTTTTGGACGAGACACTTTTTTTAAGTCCAGTTGAAGATAAATAAGAAAAAGATAGACTAGACTTCCACAATGTTTACAAAACACAGAATACAGAACATGGAACATATGCAATTAGCAATAACAAACGTATCCACATTTCCTATTAGGCCTTTATGCAAATGTACTCGTTCACAATGTGTAGAATCTCGTAATGCTATAATAGTGTTACATTATATTGACTTACGTTAATGAGGTCTTTCTTCTCATTATCCAACCTGGAACATACAAAATACAAAAAAGACATTAAATTTCACATTCAAGACATACACTTCATGATAATGGATAGTGTAACTACATAGTTGATTAAACAAGGATATGTCCTCTAACGTCTCAAATTCAACGAGTTATTAACAACAGAACTTTTACGCTTTGCCTTTTTAGTGTAATTTAACATTAACATCACTCAATCACTTAATACGAATTGCTGTGAATGTCTACAATGTCTACATCTACGAACCAATGTCTACACAATACAAAAGGATAACAGAACATGATTTTGACATTCCCAAATCCAGGAAGAAAAACAAGCACTTGACTCAATGTGCTAGGAATTACGACTTCATCTGACCTACAACCTTTTTGTCCCATTTTCCTTATTTACTAAGATTTATTCATGATGGCTAAAATGCGTCTTGACATCTTTATCATTTATTAAGCAACTTATTATCCAACGTGATGCTTTCAAATCTATATACTCCTTCTGAAATTTTATTGTCTGATTTAATGAGGTGAGTAAAGCTCCTACAAATTAAAGTTTCTGGGCCATGATAGTATACGGCTGAGATGAAAACTAATAAATACTTGATATTATCATAATAATATTTTATACAATTGTTTGCAGGTATGGCTAAATGGATTAGCTGATTACAAAGTTTAGCATTTCACTTACAAATGAACACTCTCATCGTAATGCAAAACAATTCGGAGTGGCTGGTCTATGCTCCTCTTCTTCATTATGTGATGAGGCTCAATGAAAGCTCCATGGATTACCTGTAACAAAGAACAAAGTAAAGCAATCAGTAATTAGCTAATTGAAAATTACTACCCACTTAAAGCACTTAAGGAATATCCTAGTTATGACTTAAGATATGGCTCGCGGCTCTGAGCATTGTGGGACAATTGTCAATAGTCACAGACGACATAATACAGTATAATCCTACACAACTGAAATGTCAACTCTGCTTCATGTCTCCCACAGATCATCAAACATTCAAGCCTTAGTTGAAGGTTTGAAAGTGAAAAACCCTAATTGTCTTTCGCTGGTAGAATCGCTGGTAGAAAATACAACAAAGCATTACAAATTTACAAATTCAAATCACAGGAGACCCAAAAAAGTCGACAGTAACCGCATGCTTAGCATTTCTAGAATTGAATATAGCGATACATATAGATATTCGTGTCACTTGGAACGAAAGTAGTTTGTTCAGATCGCATACGATTCTACGACATAAAACATGCCAAAGTATTTATTATGCAGTAAAAAACAAGAAAATACACACGCAGAAGGACACATGTTTAAATTTAGCTCGGAGTCCTAAAAAGTAGTAGGGTGTCCCATACCTGTCTTAGCCCTCATTGAAATTCATTAAACATTTAACTGCAAATACGAAGTATGCATTATGCATTCGAAATTAAAGTATTCAAAGTTTATTACTGCACCCTTCTCCTTGGTGGCTTGGCTTGACTGGCTTGAATATTTGTATAAATAAACCAATTCGAACGTACAGTTTCTACTACAATTTTATTTTTCATGCAAATTAAAAAAAACAGCATATCGAATGTGACCAAAACCAGGCCACACACAACTAATACCGCCCATGTTGATCTCTAAATTTTAAATAAAATAACAAACGTAAGGGGATGATCTCGAATTCATCATTTTAAGAGATAGTATGAATGAACTGCATAAAAAATGAATATAGTTTAAAACAGAATAAAATGACATGGTATTATATGCGGTGATCTTATAATCAGAAAAGAACACATGACAATATTCACAACGAAACTGTAGAACTCTGTTAGACAGTTTAGGTATCTAAGTACGGACTTAAAATGCAAAAAAACGTGGGATATGATTATGACCGACATTGAAAACATCAGTTTTGAAAACCATCTTTTCTAAACGCCATCACAATCACACACACGAAAGAGCAAGCAGTTGCATGGTGATGATGATGATGATGATGATGATGATGATGATGATGATGTGATGAGATATGAGGATTTAATTCTTGCCCTAAATCTTAAATATCTGCAAACCATAAAAAAAATTCCATCTTGGTCTTCTTAACATAAATTTTGGGACTGATGTGGATGGAACGGATGAATTGTGCATGTGCGTGTAAGCTTGTAAACCGCAAGTCCGAACAATAACAGACTTCGTACTTACTATTGGCTTTAACTTGAGAAAATAAAACTCATTTCTCGTTGGACTCATAACTGTCCTTAGTCCTTAAGGCTTGTGAAAGAGTCAGGGCAAGGTTTACGATAACTAACTACGACTAGAAATACGACCTAATAATAAAATAACAATCCAACAACTGCAACCATCAGCCATATTATTTTTTTAAACAAAATTTTACGGCCGTATCATTCTGAGTACTGCAGGAACCGAGACCACACCATGAGCCACAGATGACTTCGGTAGTATGTAGTAAATTTAATGGGTACGCTTTTATTGCCCTGGGAAATATTGTCACCAAGACAGGGCCAAGTGTATCATGTCATGTGCATGCAAATCGATTGTTTACTCACTTCTTCTCTTCGAAGCCTTCTGTGGTCACGGAGTTTCTTAAGTTCCATGAAACGATGATTCATAATAGTCAGCATGGGCAAATGAAATGGGTTAAACTTGCAAATACAACAGAAGTACCTACATGAAAGATTTCCTTCCTCCCGAAATTCGGGTTTTTGGTTTTACTTGAAAAAATCCAATCCAAACTTCACTCGCAATCAGCTTCATATGAAATAGCAAATGATGAATCCTTTGATATCTGCGTGGAATTAATCTAATTTAATGGTAAAGTATTAAGATTGCATACAACAATCAAGTTGATTTTCGATAAGCCAACGTAAACAGCCTGAGTGTGACAGATTAATTAAAAATTTGAGCTACGATTTTTACAAAACCCCCAATGGATTCGGATTACATTTGTACATATCAGTTACCAGTAGAGGTCATTTTGCAAAGAAACAACAGCTGCAAAATATCGTTCACCAAATGCGTAAAATTTCTCCGTCCTCCCTGCTTTTGATATTTGCTATTTGATGTATTGGTTGGTCATCGAATTACAGCTAAAACTTATGAAACTTACTTAAAGTACTTAAACTTAATCCCTCGAGCCTGGATGTTTCACAACAAACCTCGGATGAATGAGCTGGCGACAACCAACAGTTTAACAACAACTTTAACTGCCGATTCAATCCAAGCACCCATTCTGATAGCTAAACATCTGGCCTGGCTGTTGAGGAGATCAGTCAGCATAATTTTCGCAACATTTCATTCCCACGAGCAATTATCCAGTCAGCTAACCACTAACCTCGGATGATTTCATGCATAAGCTCAATTCCCCGACCCCTCCTCACCGTCAACAGACAACAGAGAATTATCAGATCAGATTTCAAGGATAAAGTGCAACAACTTGATCCATTTAGCTTCAAGGCCTCAACTCCTTTTTTTCCTTGTCAGCCAGTTAGTTATAATAATAATAATAATAATATTAGGTATGTATGTGAAGAAGACAAGCAAAAAAAAATCATCTACAATTAATTGGATGTTTGGGTGAGCACACAGGTAGGCCACTGGGGTAGGCTGAACCTATTCCAACAAAAAGCTTACTTACCATTTACCATACTTATTTTATTTACTTCTGCATTTAGCTACCCACCAAGACGATAGAAATCGAATGAGAAACGCAGAGACTGGAACGAGTCCATTAACACATCCCTGCATTCATACACATGTAATGTCCATCCCGATTTCTATCAAGACTACGCACAACAAAATGAGCTTTCCAACATGAATATCGATATCGATCCAGAATGGAAAATAGTCACATTTAAAGATAAGAGCCCATGGCATCTCAATAATTACATGATCACACCTGGACCAAAATCTTTTCACAACAAACCCACCTCACGATTTTGATTATCGTTGAGCAGGAGTAGAAGCGTAAGCCGTAACTACGTGTATTGGATATTGCAAGGATTTCATAAACAAACTAGCGAAGCAATTTACTTGCCACTACATATTATTGATATTATGTTATTGAAACCTCCTCGTGTACATGCACATCTTATCTAGTCGGTTAAGGGAATTCAAGGCTCATTTTAGAGTCGATGGGCAATGTGGAGCTCGAAAAATGGAACAGAAGTACGAATAAGCACTCCATGTCGTTTCCTTAGGAAAATATAATCAGATCTTGAACAACCATCCAATATCTACCCTTAGATACAGAAAACCTTGAGGAGGAGGAATAGGTAAACAGTACAATCTGCAATCCTAAGTATTTTATAGCTAAGAAGATTGTTATTGACACTCGAGAGACTTGGGACTCGACTCATCTCAAGAAATTGATCCTCTAAATCCAATATAAATATAAGCTTATGAAATGGCCGAACAAGTACATTCATGGCTTTCAGCATAACAAGTCCCAGGAATTATCCAAACATCGGTTCTGCTCTTTCTGTGAAGATGATCTTTTCCCTTTCTAAAATCATTCCATAGCCTTATTACGTGTTATCGTGATGGGTTAAGGATTTGAGATATCTATGCAAATATTCTGCTGTACTTGTACAAGGATCACATCCAAAATCACGCAATGTACTTTAATAACAGGATGAGCAAATCACGTCAATCAAATCAACAAGAACTTTGCAGATCCATTATGCGAATTAGGAGCAGTCAGTCGTTTGTTGGAGACGATGGTAAAGTCAAACCATAATCAACCAAAACTACTTGGGACTCATTCGCTTGAGCTGCAATTCTAATAATGATTTAGAATCAGTCAATAAAAAACCCCAACATCGACAATTCTACAACAGGTTAACTAGGTACACTAATAAATGAAATCGACAGAGGAAATTGACTTGAAATTTCATTAATTTAAACCACCAAATATCATTCAATGTCCCTACAAACCCAACACAGTTGCCATATAAAGATAACCACGTACAAACAATTTATACTAATTAATTTTTTCGTCATAATTGTAGATTCCTAAACTATCCATCTCCTACATACATGTTAACTAAACAATAATCAACATATCAGTTTTTGTACAAAAAAAACTACAAATGCGGGGCCATGTGTTGCATGCATCTCCTCAAATTCACTTAACGATTCGCTCTGCTTAGCTACCTAAGTTTGTAGTTAATACCTTTGTAGGATTCTCGATGCCATTGTAATCTTTAAAACACAAAAGATCTGTCTGTCTGTAGTAGCACAAACATGCCTAAGTAGCTAAGAGGAAAATGTAATAAAGTGCATAAAAATCATAAATTCACGAAATCATAAAAAGATGATAATTTTTCCTTCATGTATTATTTGATACATTTACTCCCATCATCATCTCGCTTGACCTACCTAACTACTCATCCCACCTTTCCATCTCAAACTTAAGTTGGGAAAGAAATCTCGTAATAAATGAAACCTTTATGACCTCCTAATGTGAAATCCTCTAATGGTAAAACACCTCATCTTCCCAAACACAGGCTTTAACACCCTCCCAAGCCTTTCTACAACGACGGCTTTACTCCAATCCAATCTGCAAATACTGAACGAAGTTAGAACTGACTACCAAATTTTTTTTCTCCTAACAAGGTTTCACACTTTTAGATCATTGTTCACTCAGGCTCAGACTCTTCGCTAAGGGCCTATAATGTTTTGATCTTAAAACCCTTTGTGAGACAAGCTATAGGAAGACAGAGAGGAGTAGAAGAGTAAAAAGTGAAGTAAATGAGTTAGGCAAAGAGAGATGAGCTCGCTAAAATAATCAAGTGACTTGGAGGATTTTCACATTTCGGAAATAAATTACTCCTCAGAGAGAGGATAATATTATTAGAGTAGACAAGTTTCTTAACAAGTTCTGCTTATAAAAGTAGTATCTATATATGGGAACAGTAGTGCAGTAGGGGATGATGATGGCTGTTGGATGTTGGGAATAAGAATACGGATATCATCAGAGAAGGAAGCAAAGTTAAGGCAGGATCGAGAGTTTTTGGTTGAGTTAAGCTAAGAGATGATGGGATTATAAAAAAATGTGCAAGAGATAGACAGAAGCATGACATGCCACCAAAGCAGTAGGAGATACTACGGAGGGAGGGAGGACTAGATACTACAGGCCGATAAGCACACCGGCTCAAAGGGACATTCATTATTCGCCGAGTCATTTCTTGAAACATGACCCCTTAAGCCTTCCTTGGAGGAATTTTATTGGCAAAATCTCTGAACGCTACACTTCGTCGTACTTCCTACACTTCCTACATCCGTCCATTCCTTGTATCACAAAGATCCTCTTCTTCTTCTGGGAAGCGAACGAAAGCCTTGAAAAGATGCAAGGCATAGTTCTACAGCCGATGTACAGGAAGCCGACAGACGTGTAACTTGTAACTTGAGAGACAGAGGAGCGTCTCTGTAACAATCTTGAAGGAAGGAAAGAAGATGTAAGTCTCTTGTAGAAAAGGACATGGAATTCTTCATAGACTTAAGTAGTACATTGTATATATATGGTATTTCAGCAGGATCCTAGAAATTCGAGATTCTGAAGGCAGGCCGTGGACTACTAGTTACTCTAGACCTTCTAGACACAACTATTGCATACAGAAACTACTACATACTTCTGGTCCCAGTCTATAGTCCACTCGTCTTGGGCTATGGTAGTGGCGAAGCAAAAGTGTTATCGATCTAGACGGAAAATGAAAAGAAGAGTTTTAATCTTCTAGAATCTGATAACTCTGTAATATTGATGGCCCTGGTTCTTAAGAGATCCCCAGTGAGCTGTAGATGATACCTATTTCAGCCCCATCATGAAGAATAATATTATTCCCTTAACCAAAACCCACACACCAAATCCACTCGCTTGCTTTGATTCAAAACTAATCTAATATTCTCTTTACTTCCCTACTGTGCCTGGAGGACTACAAACCCCAAGATCATCTTCGTAGGTCCTCAAACTTATCAGCCATTCATATCATAGGGACTGGGATTACAAACGCGGAACCGAACAAGAACTAAATTGCATTCCATCAGTTCCTCCACCGAGCAAATCCTTGGGCCCAAAAATTCGGAAATAATATAAGATACTCATTTTTTTCTTTAGCCTTTCATTCCGTTCATTTCTGTTTTCTAAACTCCCACAAGTACCTCAAATCTTCAATCCGAGTAGAATTCTCAGAAAAAGTTTTAGAATAGCAGAAGTTCCAGAATTATAAAATCTACAGAATGGGAAAATCTGCATTTCGTACTTTTCCAGTCTGTATAGTTTCTGTCTTCTGTACCTCAAATTTATAGTCATGTTCTCCGTTCCTGGTTAATAATATCTACTCCAAATTTAGACCAAAAATTCAAGTGATTTTTTCCTTCATGAAGACAGTCTTCTGTTGTATTGATCCTATGGACCAAATATCAATCATGGGTGCCTATATTATCATCATCATCTTCTCAGAGGTTCCTGAGTATCCAGTATCCCAACAACCGAAACAGACTGTACATAAATCAAGCAAAGATGATCTACGAGCTCGAATAGTTTAGACTTCCTTACGTTGTACTCATAATTGCAGAAGTTGTACAGCTTCGAATCTGAACTCTTTCGAACGTTGATGAGTCTAGGATGAAGGTACCCAATTACGAATGTTGATCAAAGTATGAGCTCCAATCAATAAAATCCATACACATCTTAGGAGTCCTCAGCAGTTGTCTGCCCTCAGAGTTCTGAGTTTGTGACATGAGGGAGATGAAAGAATATCCGTTGGGCAGAATTCAATCAGATCTCCTCACAAGATAAAGCTGTTTCCTTCCATTTTTCCTCTCCAACTTCCACGCAAAATATAACAATCCCTTCGTCTCTATAAAATATTTCTTGCCTTAAAAATACATAGACCCAATATCCTATAATACTCTATTGCCTAAGGAGTAAGGATCTTGCAATTTTCCTGATGGCTAGATTTCACCGGAAACTAGGCGCTGTTTGCTCGAGAAAAGACTCAACTCTGACCACTACTATGGGCTTTAATAATAATAGCCATTCATTCCATACAAGTCCTTGTACATAGTCCCCACACCAACAGAAATGATAAATGACTACTACGACCTGGAAGGATGTGGCAGATCTCATATCATGTGGATAGATGTGACAACTGCGATGGTACTAAAATAGTAAAATACCTAAAATTGGCCACCATGGCAAATTACTTTACTTCAACGTCAGAGAGAGCACTAAGAAAATAACGATGGATAACCCAACGCTCCGATCCTCGACACACTTTAACGCCTACACACTCAACAATAGTGGGAAAATGGACACCACGGAAAAGATAAATTATTGACAAAATTTCATCCTACAATATTTCCGTTCACATAGGACATGGGATTCTTACAAAGAAACCTACAGCTCTGCAAATCTTATAAACTTTACAAATAAATCCCATCTCCTCCTTCAGTAATTCCACACCCTCTTCAAAACTTCAACAATAGCAAAAAGTTTTAGATTTTCTGTCAAAACCTTGCTTATATTGTTGTTAGGAACAAATAACTAAATTAGCATGTTAGCTAGCACACACCGGCCCCAGACCAGATGCACATGACATGTCACCAAGTCAAAAATGTGAAGTACAAATATTAAGCAATAGGAATCAATCAGAAATGTAAACAAGACAAACAATCTGCAAAAACAAAGGGATGACGCTCATATCCTCGGAGAAAAGTGGCCCATTTACTAATTCAAGTAACTGATTCGTTAGTAAAATCAGTATCACCAACAAGCCAACATCACTCGCACCTACCACTCAATTGAACTCAATCAATAAATCGATTCTTCTGAATCGAGAGAGCGTTAAATTCAATTCAATTTGTGATGATGTGGTCGTTCGGTTGAAATAGCCATCATCACATCAGCCTAAGTATTCACTATTCAGGCATTTCAGCCAAACTCGACACGACCAGTCTGTCTACCGTTCCTGCTATATTATTCAATCTTCCTTTCCTTCCTGAAAATCCCATTTATTATTCTGTCGAGTTGGCTATGTATTGCATACAGAATTTACACGAGCCAAATGGAGTTAGGAAAGCCGGGATGTAATTTTCGGCACATGGGTACACCTTCTCTCCCGACGACGGTACACTATATGAACTTTAGGAACAGCATCGGATGGAAAAGAAAACGTCCTAATGGGCCAAGTTGACAAAAGTCATAACCATAATCATAATGACAACAGCGAGCATGTTTAGCTCCCTTTAATAAACCATTACCTACTGGCTTTGGCCACGTCAGTCCCATACAAATTTATTTTTCTTATAACCTGTCAATTCCATTCCATTCATTGTGATTAACCTTTTTAAACCACCAATTTAAAACAAGTGCATCGTGCGATAATACCATGCAAGGCACATAAAACATAAGACAATCTTAAAGACCAGGCCTTGTCTTTATGAAGGCACTTTATGTGACTTTATACTAGAAACCCAAAGTGAAATCTCATACTTCTCTATCTGGCAATGACGCTATAAAAAAATAAATGCATACATGCCTTATAATCTTAATATCCAAATGGTACCGAATAGACCAAGTAAGATTCTAAGAAGTCCTTAAAAATACAAAGCTAATGCAATGCAAATAAAATACGAGCCGGGAGCAGATCGGTGGCGGCGTCGGCAGCCTTAGCTAATAAAGCAGCCATGGCTAAGAGTTCCCTATTTATCGAGTTTTATTTGAACTATATGCAAATAAGCTGAAATGGTCTCATAATCTAATAACGCAATGTCCCCGGTACTCGAGTCGTTTTGCCTTAAAAATATGCCAGAGGTTTTTTTTGTTTTCAGTGTTGACAAAAGCCTGTGTTTTTGCATGCGGGGAGAGAAAAAAGTCACACAAGCGGAAATGATTTGTCACACAGTCAACAGTTGCAAAAAATGTAATCCGATGGAAGCGGAAAGCAAAAAAACAGCAAAGCAAGTGATCCGTTCAACAACGGCCGGTGTGAACATGCAAACTGGCCATAAATTAACTTGCAGCATGAAATTTAAAATCCAAACATTGCCAATTCACGAAGTACAAAAAATCCGTTTTCGCTATATTTGTTGATTTTTTCCCCTACGATTACAAGCCATTAAATCCAAATACTCATTGACTTGTCGTTCGAAAGTCGAGCTGTTGACTGCCGGCCTGTTGTTGACTTGCGAGAAATTGCAGGCTAAATTACCTTCATTAAATGCTCAATAATTGTCAGTCTTTCAACTTACTAACTCAACTATGCTATTACTACTCCTTTCTGACTAGTAGAGGATATAATGGATGTACAGCTTGTTGAACTACATTGATATTCATAATTCAAGCAACTACCTAACAACAATGAGACCAGAATTATAATGAATCCTTAATCTATGTAATTTTAACATTTTCAACTGGAAAACTCTCCAATAAGACTATTTAGCAAAAATGAAACTGACATCATCTGACACGCCTAAGAAATCTTTTTTAAAAAATCACTAAATTAAATCTCATCTGTATGATACAAAAGTACAACTTCCTTTGGTTCATCACTTCTACCCTTTTCTTCTACATAGATCTATAATGCTCTTCCCTAATACGGATGATACGAAACAATACAAAGGAATATGAAAGTTCATGTTCATCATCATGCTCATATTAAATAACATAATGAAGCAATACCTCACAAATCTATTCTAAGCCAGTAAGAGGGATTGCATATTCCAAGCTTTAACTCTCGAGTCGTGAGGATG
This sequence comes from Desoria olivacea, assembly GCA_034695115.1. NCBI lineage: Eukaryota > Metazoa > Arthropoda > Collembola > Entomobryomorpha > Isotomidae > Desoria > Desoria olivacea. The sequence goes on from JAQFZA010000338.1 coordinate 11,210, forward strand.
CCAATTCACAATTTCATCAGATCACTTGATCTTGACTGCTAATAATATTTAACGATAACTATAATGAAGCTAATATAACCAATAGTAAATAGAGTGACACCAACAAATCTATCCAACTATCCATACAGCTGCAGAGTATTAAAGCTTCCGAAGAGAGATGTGTTCATATGATTAATCCTAACTGAAATAGTAGCTGCTGACGGTAGGACGACAAAGAAATAATCTACTTTCCTTTCACAATCAGTCCCTCCATTTCCAAGCATAGCATTTCTAATCAATCCCTTTGTAAGTTGTAACAATAATAACACAACAAGGAACGAAGTTTACATAGCGGCTCCTCTTAAAGACATCCCCATTTAACATTATTTAATCAAATCCTAGCATTAATTAGTAAAGGACTCAACGAACCAACGTAACCAACTGGTACAATGTTCATATAAATTGATATATTATGACGAATGACTGAACACCTCATGTTTTTCAACTTTTCAAGACTAATTAAAACAAAACAGAACACAAAGCAGAGAGCATATTCAATCTTATACAATAATACATGATGTAATACAGTCCCATGCTGAAGCAGTGCAACTTGCATAAATCTACCATCAACCGAGCCATACAGGAAATAATTTATCCGGTAAATCCGATAACATCTAAATTTTCAACAAAATGTCCAAGAAGAACAGGAAAAGCATTTCCAACCATTCCAACCTGAGCCGGATTAAGTTGTAAGTAATAATGGCTTAACCTGCTAACAATTACTGTCCTCGTAATATTATGATGGTCATAAATCTAAAGTAAAGGACTCCTTTATATAACTCGTTACACTTACAATTTATAATCCGCAATTCTATAGCAAAATTCCGCTTCGTACTTATGGAAGTGGAATCCCATCCCATACCGAATGCCATTCTATATTACTTCCCCTCAATCTAGATTCTGGTAGTTTTTAGTCGCTTTTTCCTACCTCTCCTAACTCTGGATGACAATCCTTTGCAATTTCCTCGTCAAAACGACCCTTTTCACTTTAATAGCTTTTTCTCAGCCCAAGTCCAATCCGTACGGACTTAACTAATACCCCCATACAGTTACAGCTTACATACCTACTGATGTATGTATGTATATGTAAACATACTTTTATTGCGTATTCCAAGGTTTCCTCCATCAAGCATCCCAGCCTCGAAAACCTTAACCCTGTAAACTGTGAAGAGATACTTAAAGACTCAACCTGTAAGTTCCAACAATTTCCGTTTCAAAGCGTAATAAGTCTACCTCCACCTATAAAACTGTACGGCTTGCAATACGTTATAGCATCATGCACATCAGACCAATCAAGAGACTACGGTCATATTAATTTCCGAGCCTATACCTTCCCTAATAACTTTGGAATCGGAGTCCATATGTAATTAAAATCTCTTTTGATCGTCACACTCAAGAACAAGAGGACTGGTTATGAAACCTGAGATGATTTGTTTTCAGCCGAAGTGTCCCAAAATGATTACAACTTACTAGACTTGATTGGAAATCTCCACATGAAAATGGCAATCATGAAATGAACAGTTCAACCGTGTCGACACCGAATGCACAACTATTTTCAAATACTGAGTGAGACGAACCAATTATAAATGGTGATCGGACATATCAGTGCTCATACTTCTGTAAAGGACAGTTCGGCACAACAGCCGTATCCTATTTCAGCCCGTGCCCATGTTGGCTCTGATCGGCCCTAGTAATATTATAATTATTAGCTTACATAATCTACCCGGTTGACGTCAACAAGGCTTCAAAAACTTATGTAAGAAAAGTTTGAAATACTTATGCTCATAGGATCTTGGAATCTTTGGCCTGTTTCAGAAATGACTGCAACATCTTAAAGATTTTTTACGAGGTAAAGTCAAGAACTTTTCGTATCACATCACAGGGTTTCATAATGGCATACGTTTGTCAAACCTAAAATCTCAAAAGCAGGTATGGAAAATTTGGGAATGGATAAGGTTCATTTATTACATAAAGTGGGAATAGGCAACTAAACTAAGAAAAAGGGGATGAAAGTTTGCTAAGAATCATCTCAAAAGAAAAGGACGATACAGCCTTAAGCCTCATTACATGATGTTATGAATCCTTTATAGACAATAGATAGCCATAATACGACGATGCCAAACAATGAAGAAATCAGATCATCGAAATAAGATTGACGAGGGGAAGACAATAATTCATCTCGTCCTAAGTCCATTTAGACAACTTCTTATATAATAGTAATAAAATCCTCTCACTTTTCCATGCCATCAAACACACACACAAATACTCACACAAGACGGAGGACGTTAGTGTTGGCTTTAGTGAGAGTGTCATCTCCTTTGTGTCAAAGTGTCATCCCATCTCAGAAGCCACTACTACAAGACTACAATGCCACTGCCTCCGTACTCAATCACTACAAAATAGATAAGATTAATCCTTTCATGAACCCTTGTGGAATTACCTTTGATACAAAATACAATACATGTCTCTCTCTCTCTCTCAGCTCTTCCTAGTTGGATTTTTACTCTCTTCTGGACAAACAATTGGATAATGGAATTGGACAGCTTTTCAAAATCTTGAAAAATACCCTTGTGTTTTTAAATGCGAAAAGCCATTTGTTTTACTGGAAAACTAACGTTGGCTTGAAAACAAACTTCAATCTACAAACCTCATCATCAGCATTTACCATATTATACCTATGTATGTTGTCGTATCCTCGTATCATCAACATATTATCCCATGACATTGATGACAGGATGTATCTAAACCTTCATTCTACAATATAGGGCACTGCAACATATATTTTGAGGAAAGTATCTGCTACGTTGTAGCCCATATCAATCCTAATCTCATTAGAATTAAGCATGATGAATGTAAAAGCTTCAGTGTCTGACTACGATGGCTGGTGGTATGGTGTCTGGGTGTTGTTGGACGACAGTTTGACAGAGAACATCCGTCCCAGAAATTAATGTGAAACAATTCCATTAATAATAAACGGGGAGGACATGGCTAGGTGACAATAACGAGGATTTACAGTAATCAAGGTAGACTTCGGCATTAATGGAACCCGATGCTGTGCAATAACACTCCGAGACTAAATGAGGAGAATGGCACAGGGCTGGATCGTTGGAACCTTTTATGCCTGATATAACAACATATAATGTGATGATACAAATTAGCTACGACACACACCGACGAGTCCAACTAATTGCTTACATCCATATAATCAATAATATCCATCTCATCTCCTCTCTCCTTTTGCTCTACAAACTTACATGGAATGTAGAGGCTTTGGCATTCCCAGCGAATCCTTGATCGTTAAACCTTCCGTAATTAATTGCTCCCTTATCACGCGATAAAGTTTCATGTATGAAGTGTGCTATAATAACTCCTCGTTTTCCTCGACTAAAATTGCAGATCCTTGTAATTGTGCAAACACCAAATACAAAAATACATAAACACAGTTGCAACACAGTCCATCGCTAAATACGCCTCGTGTGATTCCAAACTTTTCATATGAATTCATGCCTTGGCAATTCCTCGATTCTCTAAAAGTAAGACCTTTCTGAAGGTGAACCAATAGACTGTGCATGACGGCATGTTCAATACTGACTACTATGTACTTGGGAGAAAAATAAACGAAAAATGTGTTGACAATTAAAAACTACAGTATTTTCTGATAATTTCATATCCAAAACTCCAGCGATGAATACCCACAGACATTCTAAACACAACAGCCAGCGAGTCGACATTTTATATGTGCAAGCTGATTTACAGCGGGCAAGTCACAGACTAGCCGATGCCGATTCATTTACCCAGTCGGAATTTACGATTTACTGCAATGTCCAAATTCCAACTACCTACAATTAGCCAATGCTTAGTACTAAACACATATTCTTGAAGCTTGAGTAAATGGGGAAGCAGAACTAGGAATTGCAATTGCAGCAAATCTTTCAAACTTCCAATATTTCAATGAAAATCTATCCTGCCAACCTGTCTGTCCTACCAACAACAAAACACGACTATTCAGGATTCAGATTCAATGGAATTGATGAAAATGTGTATGTGTAGCAAAACATCAACCTATTAACCATTCTTGATTGATTATTCCTGATTGAATGAAATGTGTGGATTAAACACTAACCACTTGAAAGTGTTTAAAGTATTACATGACACTTGAGTGGAACTGGCAAGAGTTTTTTTTAATTTATTATTAAAATCCCCTTCCTCCTTTCAATACAGTTAAGCTCGTTTGAAAATGCCAAGTCATTCCAGATTTTACAAACCTTAAATTAAAATTGAAACTACATTACTGAGGTAACTTTGAAATGGTTGGTCTAGTCAACGTAATCATATAGGTACAATGTACATTATAGAGACAGCCTAAGCCCCAAGGTACAACTACATAATTTAGTATTTGTACGAAACTTGATACTTTGATACATCCGGAAGGAATAGAATTCTTTAATTACGAAACTGTCATTTAACTTAAATGAGTTTTTAACTATTGAGACAATAGAATTTAATAATAGGGAACACCGCAGGTAGGTAATTGGCTTGAGGCAAGTGCCGGCAGTTTCCATCTCCCTGTGCAATATTAGCCCTTAAGTTGTCGTTAATAAGTGAACGATCCCCGTCATTTATTTATGCTGTCCTATCGGGGGGTGGAGACGATTTAAACAGAAAAAAACATCCGGTTAAATGTAATGGTCCATCCAACCCCGGTTTTACAATCCCATTGTACGGCAATATCCGTAGCAGCATAGCAGTCAGTATTAAGAATTACTTAATACATGCTATTAACTAAAGGTTAGAATAAATGTTGCATTACATCCTCAATGTCATGTTACCCTTATTTCCGTATCATCTTATTTCTTGAAATCTTAAATGCTCAATACTTACATTAAAAAATATCCGTTTATCCCCAGAAAGACAACACTGCCAATTGCTGTTCTCATGCCTGTTCGGTAATGTTTACGTCAAACTGCCCTTACTCATGCAATCCTACCTTTAATGGAAACCGACCAGGATGAAGACTACTCTAATCTTTTCTTGTGATGGTACGCGGTAAGGTAACTTGACCTGACCTCTGCATAAATAAAATTTAAAAATAGACATTTTTTATGGCGTTGGCTTTTCACACTTTCAACTCCCCACTGATCATTCGAGTAAAATGGAAAATACATTAAACCAAGAAAAAAATGAAGGTTGATCATACTGATTATTTAATGACCCATCGCGTTTTTTAATACGACTATCTACTTCTCTGCCTCAAGATTCCAAAGTAGTCTGTCTGAATGCATGCAGTTCGTTAAATTTGCCTATACACGTCTTCTGTAAACTATCCAACAGTCCTGCTCTCACTCTGCAATTTCTGTTGCAAATGGGATATGCTAATTAATGCAAACTTTTTTTCCAAAGCCATATCTGGACCTTACATAGTAGACAGTATGTACTTTTATTCACGCGATATAAATATATCTATAACATAGCAAATTAAACATAAATAGGTATACATATTAATGAATCTTATTTCCAGCAGCAGCACATTGCAAACTACTTCTGCCTGACAGCCTGATGAGATGACGCAGCAGCATGGACAACCTTTGTAATTCGTAATTAGCCTCTTGTGTTTTTTATCCACTGACTGACTGTAATCAACTTCTTGATTTTATTACCTTTTTCGTTCTGGCCAGCACATTCAAGTCATTTCAAATAGTTATCCACTTGCCCTTACGTATGTACAGCAGATGCATGACAAATGAACTCCTTCTTTTCGATATAAATCAAAAGATGTGTTAAATTTTTATGCGCCTAGGATTATTTGCTAAGCCTGGCCAAGCAGGGAATATATAAAATATATTTTGTACCTGCACCCTCCATTACAAATTGTGCATTATGATTTCTGAATTGTCTCCTTATTAGCAAGAACTAAGAAGTCGACAAAGCCCATAAAACTCATCAAAGTAGAAACCAATTAAGAGACCAAAGAAAGACTTTCCTCCTGGTTTGCAAACCCAGCATCCGAATTTTACTTTTATTACCCAGACTTCCCACCCACAAATCGAATCAGGTGGAATCAGTCATGGAAGAATGGCTTTATATTAGCACTTCAAACATTCAACTGTCTGAAATTATGAATTGCGAATGGCAAATTGCGAAACTGTTTAGTTAGATCATAAAATCAATCTCGTTAATATGTATATTATAAATCTAGCACTCTTTGAAAGTTTAATTCCATCTTCTTTGTGGTTCAGCTCAATAGAAGAAAGTCCTCCTTTGAACTCTCACGAGTAGGGATCCAATATTAGAAATGGAACATTAGCCAAGAAGAAAGCGAACGTAATTTCTAATTTCATTATGAAATCAATTCCAATTCAAATTTGAGAGTCTTGAGTCATCTCAGTCATTACACATACAGTTTAAAGGCTTTAAATCCGACCTGAACTCATATTCTAATATTCCAAAGCCACAAAACTACAGCTCAGAAATCATCATCCCTGTGCAGTGCAGAGAGCATGATGACGATAAGATCCTGATGATGAGAGAGCAATAATGAAATAGCAACAATCATAATAATAATCACGATTATATCCCTTCATATTATATGCAGACCACAATCAAATCATTTTTTCTTGGGACAATCTCCTCTCCGTTCTCATTTCCTTGTATACCTCAAGCCTCCTAGGATCCTAGCCTAAGCTCTACGTAAGCAAAACCGTGAGAACTTTTCCAAGACTTGCAATTAGTATTCCACCCCGTGTCCCAAGTACAGCAAGAATATTGTATGCACCTACGACAAGGCTTCTCCGGTTTAACATTTTAAAACGTGGATATTTTAACGCAAAAAGGTTTCAATTCAACATTCAACCATTTGTCTCTCAGGGTGCTGATGCTCCTTAACTTCCTAACTTAGCTTTAGTTGTTCCTCAGCCTTTTGTCAAAAAGTCATCAGCATATAAACGCCTATGTGACCTGTGCATTAAGCTTCAACTCCACTTATTTCCCGTAATTCCACCTTGTTAAATGAATATAAATTAATGTACATATATCAAGCCACCGTCATCCTCTGTAGTCGACGTCTGACAGCTTGAAAAAAAACTAACTGACACTACCAATCAACCAACCGCAAGTTTACCGATTATTCACACAAAGTTTTTCCTTTCAAAACACATTTCCTCTAACTAATAGCTCTAATTCCATGTATGTATGTACAGATACGAATAAGAGGCAGAGGATAAGACAAGAAGAGTACACAACTATTCGCAGTATCATTTGCACTATTATGAGTTATGACAATTCTGAGGTTCATAAATATCGTGTAATCATTATGATTTCGTATCCGATTTCCCTTACAGAAATTCCTACCAATTACAATTACAAGATGCATAGTCAAGATTCTAGTTTGCTTACGAGTTATGTGTCTCGAAATACAATAACATACTTGCATCTCCCACAACTGACTCAAGTATTTTAACATCAACTAAGATTTCTGCAAGGAATCAAGACAAGTCTGCGAGGCACAGGGAGGGAAGCTTAATCACTTATCGCCGTGTATCTCTTATCAAAAGCTTCTGGAATTTCCCATGGGATTCCTTACATAAAAGAGCTCAGAATTCGTGTTAGAAAAACTACCAAGGCAGCGGCTCATCTGACACTTAAAATGTACATCGTCTTGTAGTTCAGCTAAATGTACATGAAATGAAGATTTCAAAGAAGGATTGCAGGTTGCATGGTTTACGGCAATCTTCATCACTTTCGTTACATAAATCCAAACTTGAACCTCCACGTTCATCCCCTTTTCTTGATAAATGTTTTTCTACTTCCTCCACTAATTTTTCTCAAAGACGGAAAATCGTTTAAAAGCTGCCTATTCTTCTTATTAGGAATTGACTTTCGTTATGCGTCTAACGGAACCCACGACCCGCAATACCCATGATGGTCTGCGTAAACGTAATGCTTTAAAAGCCTAACACGCCTAACAATAATCCCACCAGCCCAGCGACTAGCCAGTCACCACCACAAACGAGAGGTAACAAAGCCAAAACCACACCACAAAAAACTCATTAAGAATTTTTCATAAAATCCATAAAGGAAAAAAGCTCCTTAATCAGAACCCATGAAGTTGCACAATCTGTATCGCAAAATTAGGCATATTAAAGCCATTAAAATGTTTTTCCAAGAAAACCCTCAGCTATTTTTTTTAATGTTTAAGGGCACCTCAGTAACTAGCACTGCCAGTAACATTACAACAAATAAAAACGAAAACATAGTAAGTAATAGTCAAATAGTTCTGAAGGCTACAAATTGCTAAAATGAAAATTCAAACACGTAGTTCCTAAAATATTCCATATTCACCTTTTTTCCACAGCCCATTAGACAAGGATTACAATTGTCCTTATGCCATTTCGTTTTTCAATCTGATATGCTTCTTGTCAATTACGTGCATTACATACATTTAAGGCGGCATAGAATTTACTAATGCAGAATGTCGGCTGATCATTGAATCATTCATTGATGAGATGAGTGGAACAAATTACCCTTATGCATTATGCAAAATGCTATCTCATTTTGGCATCAGTTCTACTTTCTGTCATTTATCTGTATCTATACCATAGGTTAGATAGTACAGATAACTCCAATTTTGAGCTTTTGCCTATAAGCTTGTTTGAAATCTAACGGCTTCAAAGATTCAAATATCTTGCATCATAAGGCTTCAAAAGCCCAGTCCTATTCAAATTGTAATCAGATTAGGAAATATGGTACAGTACAGGCAAGAGTATTGCTGAACTTGCTGGATTTTGTAAACTTTGCAGAAAATTCAAATAGAAGCAGAGGAAATGAATAGATTTATTTGTTAAAGCAACAAAAGAAAAAATAATTTAGTTGTAAACGCTGAAGGTCATCCTTTTGCGAGCTCCCTCCTGCCTGTCATGTCAAGGACGCGGTACGGTGTACGGAGCATTATGTTCAACTGACCGCCGACCGCAATGCACAATGTAAATTAAGTCACTATATTATTTACTTTACAAACAAAGACAGATCCATAAGTCCCTAATACACCTATGCCAACCCCCTACCGTTTGTATTAACTTCGCAGTAAGTACTTAGGTTTTGAGCGATCTGTCATTCCCAAATTTTTCATTTAATCAATGACAACTCCAGATCGACTGGGAGCTCACAACCGGTGCAGCTTTAATGAAAATGTATTTCTAGAAAGTAGAAGACCTGTCTTCGCCAGCAACAACTTTGTATCATTTCGTCTCCTACATTAGAGAGCAAACTATTTCTACAACCACCTCTAACGAACGTTAATTCAGACGATTTGGATTTCGAATGAATTTGGAAAAAAACTATCGAGATGTTTGATACACCCTATAATCTATAAAGACTGTATGCAGGTGGCTTCTTCCACCATGAAAGCAACTATTACCACTTCTACGGCGGACAGTAGCCGATGAGGTGTCCGACTTATCCAATCTATATAACCTGGCATGAAATACACAATATAAAGCATTGCCTTTGAAAACCGATTCATCATACGAACTCAATTTAGCCAAATCCATTAATATCCACCCATGAATCCCCCCTCTCCATCTGATTTCTACGGAACTCATCGAATCCTCTGAGTCGATAAGCCTTTCCATTATAGATAGATGATTCTCAAGCAGAGATAGAAAGGATTTTAGAGATACGAGCCACCACCAGCCACCACTAATACTACCACAAACCAGGTCTCGGATAAATCAGTCGTATATCACAAGAAATAAACAACCACCACCACTACTACTCCTGGGGATGGTTTGTTTAAACATCAAAAAGCAATCTGGTACTATGGTTAAGTGTTTCACAACACAATCTACTTTTTCCCTATATACAGCAGAAAGGCAAATGCAGAAGCATATACAAGGATCAGAGAATCTAATCTAAGTTCTAAATCTAATTCAGTTCATGTGACTAACCAGTAGGGATATAAACAAAGCAAATCCAACGAAACAAGCACAATTCTAGCATTTTGTAGACTGAGAGATGAGAGTGTAGAATGAGCATGAAGAGTTCCATTTATTTATTTAATTTTAGCCCAACCAGCCAGCCAGAGATAGACCACAAACTCATCCACTGAATAAAAGGGATGATGATGATATGAAATGATCATGAAATTCATGATTATATGAAATGAAACCCTCTGCCATAATGATGAAATCAAATGGGATTAAATAAACTGAAAGAATAGCCTAAATCAAACAATGTGCATTTCGCACTTGAGTAACCACCACCGATTTCATACTAAATCATAATAATAGTAAATTACTAAACACCACTCATTATCATTTACTTATTACTACAAACTATAAGGAGAGCCCTGTAAACAACCTACAACGATGTCGATCATATATTACAATATGGTACGTTGTATGTAATGAACAGCCTAGCAGATTTGATTGAACTTCACTCTTTCAACTTCCATCGCAACTACTTAGGGAAATTGCATTTTACTATTTCAGCATGGTTTTTTTTATTATACTCTAAAACTACAAACCTGCAGCAAGAAACCAGCTAAAAAATCTCATACATATTACAATGCAGTCGGTTTTATTTGTTTGCATAGGTTTGCACTTGTAAATCAAAGAATTGCTGGGTTTTTAAATACTCAAAACACACGAGTTTAAAAACTTTACAAAATGCAAACATATACGACAGGCTACAGAAAACTAAATTGCAAAATTGTCACGATCGAATCGGCAAATCTCTCCCAAAAATATACCCACCAGCCAGCCAGACATCATCCACCTAAATTACAATGATTCCCAAATCTCAATCATATCAGAAAGCCTATATGAAGGAGTCATCGTCTGATTAATGATTAATTCCCTCTCTATCGTCGTACGAGTTTTAACATTTTCAGCGATTAACTCTCTTTTTTACTCCATGATTTCATTTTTAGAACCAAAATCTTTGTTTTGACTCTTAGGCGTTTACACTAAAAAATCATAACACTCGATTCCCAATTCCCATGTTTGTAACTCATCAATAGAACTGAGAGTGGATAGTCCTACTTGTCCTACTCCCTCCGCATAGAACCATCATGGTCACGATTCCACAATTAATTAGCCAACATTTTTTAGCTCAAAGACGGACCCAAGCCAAATCCCTTCCTGATTCACCCTCCCTCCACTCCATGTGGCTTGTGGTGGATTTTAATTTGCAAATGTGCAAGATAGATATGATAAGAACAAGATATGCAAATAATAATATAAAAAAAAACATTTTATGCAGCATGACTTTTTTGGCAGCCGTGTGGTCACCTACCTAAGGAGAATGGCAAGTGAATGACTACGAGGAACAAGTCTTTTGTTGAGTTGGACGATTCGCAATTTTGCATACAAGGATTGCTAACTCCCTTACCACTTACCACAAAATACACGTAAGAAACAAATGCAGCAAACTGCAGGCAGACAGATTCTGCATGCAAGCCTACTCGTAGTTCTGCCAATTCTAATCCCATTTAACCAACAGCTATTAGCTATATACCCCAATATAGGCTACAGATAACTGGCATTCCGTCACTTCTAATTTGTAATGAGAACACAACACAGTTTGTCTTCGTAAATAGTTTTTGGAGTTAACAATAAAAACGCGAGCCCCCCTCACAAAGTGACTCCACACATCATTAGCTTCGTAGACAACCCTTATTGATCATTCAGATTAACAACTAACAGAAGCAAATGAAAGTGACAATCTAGATACGAAAAAAACTCCACCTTGCAAAAATGAGACAAAATCCAATCCATTAATCCAATTGATTATTCAATATTATAAGGCTCCAATGCTTGTTGAATATTATGCCTGCTCACGGGGAACTTTGTCCCCATAAAAAATACATTTCATTATGATGACCTCATCAAAGTTCCCCACTTCCACAACCTTAGATTGGCAACCTGCCGTACCCGTTTGTCGGAATCGTAGGAGAAAGTCTTAAAGTTTATAGGGTGACTAATTAAACGGTTTAGAAAATCCGGCTCAACTTACCTCATGAGGTTTCGGATAGTGATGTTTGCAATGTTCCGCATGACGATGTACCACCGACCTTCCAACTCTCTCTTGTACATCATGAGCCTCTTCATTCAAAGAAGTCGCTGTGGCTGTGGCACATTGAGACACTGGAATGCATACCGTCATGGTCCATACTAATATCAATATCATACTCATCCAGGAAAGCTTTCCTAGACCTTGGAATGGCAAAAGTGTTCTGGACATAATGGAATTATCACTCTTCCTCATCTTATGACACTGTCTTGACTTGACGGAATTCAAACCCCTGACGGGATGGTTCCTGCTGCTGCTGGAACTGGAAGACCCAACTTTCTTCCGGTGGCACTCTTCTTCCATATCCACCGGAAATCCTACCGATCTATCACTTAGCTCTGAGGAAGTGTATGAAGAAGACTCTGAAGCAAGACTGTCGTCCCACACTGAATACTCCGATGATGAAGAATCCATTGTGCTTATCTTATCTTACAGCCTGAGTAGCTCCTTTCTGATAAAGGAAGAGGAAGGAAGTCCTGCAAAACTGCTACTCTTGCACAATTTCAGAATTTTGGAGTTTCAAAATCACCTTGAGGCTCCTTTTGTACCAAATCCATCAGAGAATTGTTTTAGCTTGTCATTCTCACAGTTCAACCTTGAGTTGCACAAGTAGCCCCTACGTTTAACTCCTAAACCCAACTTCAAACAGTATACAACTTTCTGAGAACAGACTGCTTAACCTTTATTTAATTAAAATCAAAACTATATTACGCCAAGGAAAATCTCAAACCAATTGTCTTGGTACAGAGTTACACAAGTATAGGAGGAAATGCCAAAATCCTCTCAAAAATCTGTCAAATCTCTAGGAAAACTTGGACTGATCAAAAATAAGTTCAGCAAATTAAAATCCTCACATATTTTATTAGTTCTTTCGGATCAAAGCTGTAACTCTAAACCAGCCCGAGTTATATAATCAAGAGTAACGACTATAGCTTTAAAATATAATAACTGAACAGGGACCTCCTAAAATTAGCACTAAACTCTTAAAAGGTATTTAAAAAACGTAAAGGTATAAGTTAACTCGTTCACACAGGACTCTTCTTAGAGAGGAATGAGGAAGAAAAAGAGGGATTGTGGCAGAGATGTGGTCTCTCCTTAACTCATCCGTCGACTAAATTCAGAAGGAGCAAATCCGTCAGCCTTTAACTATATCAACTACATGTTCACTCATCCAATCCACCTCTACCTTCTCTTCTGCTGTGCTCATCAAATCCACTAACATTAACTTATACTCAAATGTAAGGCCACATGCTTTCCAACTTCCTTACATGTACATTGATGAATACACTGTCTTCTATTGTAAATATTGTAATCCTCCATTTATAATTTGTAAATATTACAATTACTTAAAATATTCGGAGGTAATTCAATCCATTTTTTAATGTACTCTGGTCTTTGACTTTTCTTACACGAGAGTAAAACTTACCCTCCTACCTACTACTGCATACAATTCACAATTACCTAACAATACAACTGTTAAATTACCGGAATAACTTGTGTGGCCAAATTCTTAATTCCATTAAAAACTATTTGATCAGGAACACATCATAGCAAATGTAAAAAAGTATAAAAAATATGAATCTGGATTTCACAGTACAGTCACAAGTAAGTTACAAGTTACAAGCCATCTAAATAACTGAATGAATCAGTCAGTAAGTACACAGTATATTCAGCTTTCTTTAACTCTGGGTACATTTATATCCTAGATTAACATTTTAGTTTAAACGTTCAAGAGAATAAACACAAACTAGTACACTGTAGACTGTAAGCTCTAAGATATTAAAGTCTAACTAAAATATTAGTTTTTCCGGTCCACTTATGATGTGTTAAATACATTACTGTCACACCGGGAAAATTACACTGCACTCCACACTCTGTCGATTGATTTCTGGAGACGTAAATTAAATATTGTGCTTAAACACAATACTGAAACTTTCAGTCTGAAAGGGATCAGTAACAGTTAGTTAGTTTTGCATCATAACTCTAATCTAAACCTAGTTAGCCAACTAAAGTCCAGTCCAGACCAGAGTGACGCCGTGCTTTCAAATCTGTTTCTTAAGCTGAACCGTTGCAGTTAATTCAGTTCAAGGGATTAACTTAGTTAGATCTGTTAATAAATATTAGTTAGATATAAAGGTTACAGTTTGGAGTTAGAAAAACGAATCCACATTACACATTAGTTTGTTTATCTTACTGCCTTTAAATTCCAGCACTATTTGCAGGCTCCCACTAATTTCTCTTCAATGTTTTCCTCTATGTGAGAACTGCCTCACTCTGAATCTGACTTATAAGATATGCAATTCTTAGAGCCATAATGCATATGGATAATCGCCCCTATTGATAATCATATTTAACAGCTTAAAATACAAAGCACATTACAGCCTTCTGTATAAAAAATACCTCACCAATGCAACGCAAACGAATAAACGAATCCAAACAACATCTGAATTCTGAAGGTAGAAGGTATTCTGAATTTATAACCATTTAACCATCAATGGCTGACTTTAAGAAAACTCAAGACTCCAGTCCTATATTCTGTTATAGCTATAATTTAAATCATATAAATTAAGTGGGTAAATAAATATTTAAATCAGGCAGATCAGATCAATGTTGAATATGCTATACATCGAAATATTTGTAGATAATATTATGACCAAGACCAGGGTTTTATTTCTCGTTAGTTAGGATTTTCTTTTTTATCCATTTTCATATCCGAGTTTTCTGTATTCGAGTCTCATTTCTGTATACAAAATTACGAGACAGGACGAACTACAGTAACGCTATGAAGGTTATCGCGTGTGCTTTTCTCATTGGTTATTATATCATACAATCATACAATCATGGACAACTCATTGAACAGGTCCACTGCACTAAGTAAACTTAAAACGTACAAACAAATTAATACAGTATTCTTACGTCCGTTGATGATCAAATTATTGCAGAGTTATGGAGGAGAACAATCCGTCGCGA
>JAQFZA010000339.1:0-26277 GCA_034695115.1 Desoria olivacea
TTCACTCCACTCGTACTAAAGCTGAAGCTTACGGGTTGACGCATGTCCCTATTTCTCTCTCTCAAAATTCTCTACTGGGACTGCCCCATGTCTAAGTACACACTACATCATTGATTATGTGTTATGGATTACTTACGGATATTCCTAAGCGGTTGAACTCTTCTTCGTCCGAGCACTCTGCCAGCACCACATCGTCGTCCATTGACATATTAACATTAAAATTGAAGCTACTCGTCCCCCTCAAGAACTCTTTACGTACAATCCCTTAAAAACAAAAACCGATGGCATAAATGGCCAAGGGTGAAGGGTTTACACAATTTCTCAATGACCGCTCTTCCAATTCCAATACAAAATACAATCGAAATTTCTACTTTGTAGTTTGATCTAGAAAAGTGAAAAGCCAAAGCCAATTACACGAGTTTACACAAGAAGATGATAAGAGAACCGATCAAAATGTGTTTTCAGGAGCCGACGGTGGTTGTCGAGCTGATATTGAATATTGTCAGGAATTCAGAACTGGCAGACTTTGGATGGTGGGGAGGATTTTATGTGATGCCTTCTTCTTATTCGACAAGCCGAGATAGCCACATCCATTTCCACTCTGCAAACTCCAAATCCAATTGTAAGGATTTCAGCCCCAGGTATATATTAGTTGAAGTATGCAGTATAAAAGTAAGTTTGAAGTTGTAGAAGGCTAGCTGCCTAGTTAACATGATAATATTGAATATATACAAAAGTCTTGTAAAAAAAGACGTAAACACTGCGACATCCGTAGCAGTAGTATAAGGAACAGAAAACGGAGTAAAAAAAAGGATGGTTAGTCTTTTATTGTCTAATTATAGATACGTTTAAAGTAAATACACAACCTTCATCCTCAGGTCTTTAGTGTAAACTTAAACTACATACCTTGTAAAAACTTGTAGTTTTCTAGATAAAGTTTGAATTTATCAACAGATAAGAACTGAAGAGTGAAGAGCGAAGGTGTTTTTGTTTTTTAATTGTAACTTGGAGAGTCCAGTCGGCGGTGAAGATATCTTAAATTGTGAATTGTAAGTGGAATTCGTAATGTGTAATGGAATTATTTTGTAGAAAAGTATGAAATAGGAGAGGAATTGATGGTTTCTATTCGTTCGCTGATTTGTGTTTTGTAGGTCGTTGGACATTGGAGAGGATGGTTGACTTATTTTGAGGATCTGACCTCCTTTTTTTATTTTGCAAAGTGCCAAATATCCTGAAATTCTGAAATTGTAAGGCCAAGCGGTCGGTGACGAACGACAAAGGGCATTGTGACTTCAAAATTGCCTTGAGATTAGAGATTGTGGATTGTGAAACGAAAAGTGGAGATTAATATTAATTGGTTTTGACTTTGGACTGTTTGAATGTCTGGAATCGGTGTTCAGATTTGACAATACAATATTATTTTTTAGCAAATCTTTTTCCTTCCTCTTATTGTGACCAATTTATTTGACATCTACAAGTCCTATATACAGCATTACACGTATTTATGATTTGTGTCATTTGCGGTTGTGACTTTGGACTTGTGATTTTGCAACTTGAAAGTAGACAGAGTGCATATGACTGCATATGACCTGTGACCTGTTCCCTAAATGGTCAGTTAGCTAAATCAGTGCTCTCCACAAACACGTACTTCTCCGGAACCTCAAACTTAATTGAAAGGTAATTGTGAAAAAGAAAGTAATTTAAATAATTTAAGTCCGTATCTGACGACGACGGTTCTTGACTATAACGACAGTTAGTTAAACTCCGAAAGGAATTTCAAAGCAAACATCATCATCCCGGATTAACAAAAATCGTTTCCTACACAAAAAATAGGCTGTATATTTTGGCCTAGGGACTATCGAATATGCTAAACTACGTAAAGGATTTTGAAATTGTATGGATTAACTTGGTGAATATTTTATTTATGTCTACCGTCAGTATCAGTCATCAAATTGTTGAAGTCTGGAATAATTCGTGCATTGCAGTTTGATCTTATTTTGCATACCGACCGAGTCGGAATCTTCATTGTCCATTCTTAACATTTTAATACGTTAGAGAAATCCAAAATAGGAAGGAAATACTATTCTAGAGAACTACTAGTGACGTATGAACAAAGTTAAGTTGATTCCTCTGTCCAGGATCATCTAGCAGCTCATCACATTATGCATCATGAATCATGCTGAATGTCAACTTCTTAATTGAATACAGTCAGCATTTGAACTGCGGCTGGTCTGGAGTCATATTCCATTTTGCCATATATGTAGTCGGTTTACACTCTTAAGTGGTCGTAATCGTAAATATTTAAAAACTCGTAACCTTGATGTTCTTGGTTTTCTGCACTTGCAGTTTATCATTAGCCAAAGGAATAAAGTCAGACGAGATCAAAGACCATACCGGGATTGTATGCCCCATATAAAACCTAGAAGTCTATGGAAGCCTTTGATAGCTATTTTATGTTTAGTCTAATTAGAACTGACTTTAAAATGTTTAATTTATCATTAACACTTTATGTCATCATATTTTTATGGTTTATATCTAGTATCTAGATTCTGCATTCTGGTTAACCACTCGGCCCTTGTTACAGAAAGCAAAAGGGTAATCAATTATCATAATCTACTCTAGATTTAGGATAGATGACCTCTTTTCTCTATAGAGAGACTGGA
Source organism: Desoria olivacea (assembly GCA_034695115.1). NCBI lineage: Eukaryota > Metazoa > Arthropoda > Collembola > Entomobryomorpha > Isotomidae > Desoria > Desoria olivacea. Next base: position 2,664 of record JAQFZA010000339.1, read on the forward strand.
AAATGGTGGACTCATCATAATTCTGTCGTTCTATGAATCATTAAACTGTTTTTCTGTAAGGATTTACTATTACATACTGCCTTTGCTGTTGCCGATTGACACATGTTTAACATTGCATCATGTCATCAATTACTGGATTAGTCATCACTTTCCGAATCCCATCGTAGTCGTAATCGTAATCCCTATACTTTAAAGGTGCTTAATTTGTATCAATGCTTATTACAAGTGACAACTTTCATAGCTAGCACCAAAATGTCGATTTTAAAAAGCGTCTTCAACCAAAATACAAACAGAACTAACACTACATACTAGAGCTGGTCAGTACCAGTTCCCAAATAATATTAAAATAAATATGATCAGGATTCAGGAGTAACAACCATCAATTAAGCATAATCAGTGAGTCATTCGTGATTGTTGACTTAACACTATAGAATTTAATAAGCATGTATACATAGGTATGTGTACTGAATAGAAGAGTTGAACAGCCCTAATAATTTATGTTTGCCAGTTCAGAATACTCTGATTGCCTTTTAAAATAGGGAAGGAAGCTGTAACTATAAAATTGTAATTGTATTGTTCTGAGCATGCTGGAGCCGTCAATGGTTAGGGTACATAAACAATTCGTGCCTGCTCTGGGTTATGGGAAGCTAATTATTCTAATTAAGGTTGATCCCAGGATTTCCATAATACGAACTACGTGTTGCATTTGTGATGTCGATTTCGATGTGTTATTAATTTGTTTTTAGCTCAAAATATCTAATTGATTTATTTTATGCCCTGCTCATCCGCATTTGTTAGGCGGAATGGTTTTCCTGTACGTCCTATGTTTACTTAACTGTTCCCTAATATAATGTAGTCGTGTTATCCAAGTTGAATATTATGCTGAGTCAGATTCAGAATGGCTGGATGGAAGCTGCAATCCAAGCTAAAGTACATACTACTGCACACTGCTAAAAAAACTGTTTGCGTAACAGCTTATTTTTTATCTAGCAAATAGTTGCATATGAACTTGTAGGGTTTTTTACATCCAGTTAGATTCAGGCAGATCCATTAGATTAAAGGACCTAAAAGGTATGGTGGATAATGCTTGTCCGTAAAGAAATTAGTTTGGTTGGCATCTGATAGAGAGTTAGTAAGCCCTGTGTATGTATTTGATTTGATTGTGAGGTAGACTTCTGCCGTTCTTATTTTTATATAAGGGCCTAAGGCCTATCGTCCTGTGATTTTGATCTCTTGAGTAATTCGACATTGAAGAGGTTTGTATTGTTTCAAAATTGTATACCTAACTTGGTGTGTTTTTGGTCGATTGTAAACGAGAGACTTGCAGAGTGGAAAAGGAAGTGAATGGGCGAGGATATGAGTTTAATTTTCAAGCAAAGTTGATTGATCTATAAGCTTATATTATATCATGATAGAATTCAAGAACATTCTCACTTTATATTCATAGTTCTGTTTACCTCATGGAAATTCATATATAATTTCATCACCAGTAATAATAGTTTGGATATATTAAATTTACTTTTATTGGATGGGAATTTCAGGTCGCCCTTCAAGCCAAAGACAAGCCAGCTTGGAAAAGATCAGACAGCAACTTGCAATTATTCCGAAGGAAGACCTTGGACAAGAAAAAAAACTAAAAAGGGATTTGGTTCTAAATATCCTCCTACGATCCAACTGATTTCATCATTGCCGTCTGGAAGAATAGAAACTCTCTGGTAGTTTTCCGGCCTGTTGACTTGTGTGACGAACTGCCAGGACCAGAGGTGTACTGCAGGGATTTTAAGACGGATCTTTAAAGTAGGAAATGGGTAAGTTTCTCATGTTCATGGAATTTAAATATAGACGTTTATTGCCGTATATAATATCCATGAAAACTGTAATATGGTTATGGTTATAATATCCTCTGCGTTAGGATCTTCTTCATTGCAGTTGTACCTGTATAGATTTTCATGACTGCCTTCGGGAATGCGATTTGTGATGTTGTAAAAAATCCAGTCTTAAAATTTATATTCTCCTGCATCCATCCTACAGGGTCATTAGTAGAATTACCTATGGACGTAAGCAAGAGATATATGTTTTGCAATAGTTGTTGGCAAATGTGTTTCCCAAGGAGGTGTAGTGGTTTTTGGTCAGATTGATATTTGGCTGGAGATTCTTGCACGAATTGGCTGTAGGCTTATTTTTCACACTTCACCTGTGCACTGACTGAGTGTGCAAACCTTACATTATTAGATGAGGTGATGGTAACGCGCATAGGAGTTAGGAAAGACTAGTAAGACTGGGTAATTGCATTTTCTTCCTGGAAGATTTCGTTACTTTAGCTTTGGACTTAGAATTGTTGAATTGTCAATTAATTTCACCGGCATCGGAGTATACAGTTAATTGTATGAATTGAATTTTGTAATATTTGGGATTTCGACAAAAATAAATTTTAACGGATTTTATTTCTCTGTTAATCATGAATTTCATAATTGTTTTTGTTGTCTGGTTCGCAGGGATTTATCATCTTGTCATGGTGCGGTAGGATTGATTGGTACCCCAGAAGTGCTAAAAATCTGTCTCCCTATCTGCTCTTTCAACATCTCGTATCCGTCCAGTTGATGGCAAATTACTAACATCATATGTAAGTGTTTCGAGCTACTGTACAACTCAACTGCTGCTGATTTAGAAACATATCAACAGTAACTCAACACCAACTCTAGCAGATAAATATAGGGTTTATTGTTTCTTGCAGGATGGGTTCAAGACGAAATCAGATGTTCTCAATCGACGATGCATTCGAGGAAGAACATACGGATGCGATTCGTGTCTACGGTGCAACGACGACTACTGAGAGATCTCCCTTGAAACCTAGAAATGGCGTACCTGGCAATATGAGCGTTGCGGGCGCGGATGCCGTTACCGTTCACATACATGATCCTCCTAATCCCCTTACTGTGAAACCCATTATTAGGGGTCTTTCGAAATTAAAAGGGGGTGACGATGTAAGTTTCATCGATTTACTTTTCATTGAAATTTTGAATCCCTTTTTGCCTGATTTGTCTTTTCAAAAACTTGGTTAAAAAGTATTAACAATGGTATTTTTTATATCTTACAGTCCGTGTCGAAAGACAGCGATTCTCTTATCACGGAAGAAATTGAAGATGGATTTGATCCATCTTTGCCTTGGTTTTACCATCCCAAAGTTCGAGAAAACTGGAAAATGGTTCTTGCCGCTTTTCTTCTACTTTTAATTGGTCTTGGTACGCCTTAGCAGAAAAAAAGTACAGTCTAAGCCAGTGATTGGCAGAAGGTTAAAAAGTTTTCTGAAATTATGATTGTTTCTTCCAGGATTGGCAGTAGCAGGAATTGTGATTGTTAGTCTCCCCATCAATGGGCTACAAGGTGCCGTGTTTTTCATCGCAGGGATTATCTGTTTTATTCCTGGAGCTTACCACGTTATTTATATTTACTGTGCTGTCAAGGGAAAGAGAGGATACGATTTTTATCACCTGCCACTATTCAACTAACTCATCAAATAGTTGTGACTTTACTATTAGCTAAACATCACTATGCAAAATAGCTCAGCTTCTAAAGCTTCCAAATTTAGAAAACATCCGATGTGGGTTTTATTATCAGGCTGTACTAAACTAAAAGTACTAAATCTCATCCCTAATCTGAATTAACTGTAAGTAAGCTACTATAACTATAACTGCTCCGCATTAACTGACTGGTAGAAAAAATGTTTTGTACGACTTGAATAATGACGTTAAAAATTCGGTAAGTTATATTTTTATGTTCAAAAAGCGTTTTCAGAATGAGACAAATTATAGGCGCGTCAGTATTTGTAATACATCTTAACATAGCGTAAGGAAAACTTTCATTTAATTTTATATCGAAAAATCATGTTTAAGTTTTTACTGGATTTCGATGGTATTTGCATGTTTGATCCAAAGGGATGATGAAAATAAATCTGCTGGTAAATGTGATATAAATCAGAGATTCTTCTTTTATTAATTGCATTGTAACTAATTGTAAGATCATTATTTTAAATTTAACTCAAATCTTATTAGGTTTGGATTATTCAGCTAACTATGAATGACTGGTTGCGAGAGCCAATATGTATATCTGTTTTACTTTTACTTTTAGACTATTAGGTAATTAGTTGGAAGTAAGGAACACTATAGACGTCCTAACAAATATTATCACAATAGAAAACCAAGATTTGGACGTCGACTAAGAAATTAAAATGTTAAAAAATGCTGCAAGTATAAAATGTAAATATGATCGCCGTCCTAGTAGCCAATAATATAGGATAACGAATGCACAACAATAATATTATTGTTACAATAATAAATGCTCCATGTAACAAGTTGCGGTCAACAGTTCAAAAAAAGTATTCACTAGCAAGTAACTAACCATCTGAAAACTTAACCCTTCAACCTTTTTGAATGTTGAGATTGCCACTATTGCATATAATTGATATTTAATTGGGCAAGCCCTCTATAAAACTATCTATTTCAAATCACATGGATAACCTACAACCTAACGACACTTGTTACAAATGTTACAATCGACGACGCAATAATTAAAAAGCTGTTACCGAATTCACACAATAACTATAGCTAGCGATAAGTAAATTTGCATTTCGAAAACCCGCAATCGTAGTTTGTTATACTTATACGTACCAAATCGAGTAATTTTAACACTGTTTAACATTTATTAATACGTTAGTCATTTAATATCACATTCTAAACTATGTTTGGGTATTAGCTTAACAATACCACTTGAATTTCTAGAAGAGCTGTTTCGAAGAGAATTTGTGTACCACTAGCCTAATATTGAAAAGAATGTTTGTCATTTAAGATGTAAGGCTGTCACCTTCATGCCACCTGTTTTCATCATTATGATTGGATTATGAGAATTTGTTTTAACTTGTAACAACATTAGTGTACAGATGTTTAATGTGTCAACGGAACCTTTTACTTTTAATAACCTTTCATATTTTTCCAATGAAAGTGATTTAGCCACGTTGAATAGTTGGATTGAATCTTGATTAATTACGAGCGTCATTATTATTAGCATTACTGAGATTACTTGTTGTAATTTAATATAAAACCAGAAGGGATTAGACGTTTGAACAGGTTGAACATTACAATAGGCCAGCATCATTTATAGGAATGTCTAAGTATTTGCTTTTATTTTCAACTTTAATAATGATCCTTTAATTTTTAACGTCTTACTTTGCCTTAAAGACTGATTTCAAACCGTAAGGAGATTTAGAGTATGAAATGAGGAAATTTGTTGATCTTTCGTAAGCTAATTTATTTAATACACAATATTAAAATGTTTTTGGGAACGTGTTTGGAACACTGTAAACTGAATGAACCAAAAGAATAAAACAAAATCATGAACTAAGTAAACACAAGCAGATAAATCATATTAATTTTATAATCAAAACCACTTAGGAAAATGCAAAGTTCAGTGCTGGTAGGTTTCGAAGTCCCACTGCACTTTTAACTGTTAATATCATGGATTTCGACGCTTAACAAAATCAGGAGAAAGTTTGCCTCCATCTTTCAACGTCCACCCCGGAAACCCAGGGGGAATGATATTGTCCCGTCCCACCGGTGCAAATCTCCATGCCCGAAAGGTAGGAGGTTTTTTTTACAGGGATGTCCGTATAGTCCGGGCCGTCATCTTCGTTCAACCACTCATCCTCCGTGAGGAGTTTAAGTTCGGATCTGTAAAATACAAGTGCATTAATTGGGATAAAATGTTACAACGAAGAAATCCTTAATTTTGCGTGAGTCTTTAACTTACTGTCTGTTCTTGGGAGTTGGACTATCAATTAATTTTGACGCTTCCGTTTTTGCGGTATTCTTCCCCATTTTTTACTAGCAATGGAAGATTGGATATCGTTCAAGAAAGAGTGCCCACTTTCTTCCAGTTATCGGCATTAATCTCATGGGTGCTTTTTCTTATTCAGAGCTCTTTTTAGGCCTGTGTGTCGTAAGACGTTGTGACCTGAAATTAAAGTAAAGCATGGTTAATTAATAAATTGAATTCAAGTGTTAAACTTGGCTGTCCAAAAGACCTCACAAGATCCAGAGATTCAAAATATTTTTCTGGTAATGCAGCCCAGCTAAATCACTTCTGATATTTAATTCACAAACTACATAGATGCTTGTAGTATGTACTCGTATATCTGTATACTAATATTAATTTGAACGCCAAAACTGAGGCGACTTAATAGTTTCAAAGTTTCATGATGTGCAAACGGGGAAGACAACATATCTCAATACCTAACAGTTACCTTTCTGAAGTTAAATGTTAAATGTTCGATGCTCTTTGACTTAACTCTGTTCAATAGTTGTATTCACTCCGGAGTATTGTATTGTATGCCTAATTCAAAGGGTTTGATTAATATTGTTAGACCGGCTTCACGTAACTACGGCTTGAGTATTAATTCCACCTGCGCACAGAGGTACCAATGTCTATAGGAGAAACGACCACTTGCAGTTGTTTAATTTTTCAAAATATATATTTTATTTTATATCTTTCATATTTGTATTAATCTCCCTTACTAAGAAATTTATCAAAGTGCATAGGATATCGTTGTTTGGATTTTAATATTTTAAACCCGTCTTCGCCGACGATGACAGTCAACAGTAGGCAGTTTCCTTTCATTTCACATCTGCTTTTCATTTTATTTGCTAACAGGCGTAATTTGTAATTCAACAACTGAACAAAACACATATATTGACACATCCTTAAACCCTAATAATGTAAATGGGAAGTCATTCACCGATGAGAGTAACAGTTTGAACATTTTGAAATGGACAGGACTCGACTATGCTCGTTTTGTCTCTGCAGAATTTAAAACTCAATACAACTTTTACTTTACTGATTGCATAAAGAGTCAGTTCAGTAGTTGTCAATCGTTAATGCAATTCCTACAAATAAACGAAGATGATATGAAGTCATCGAGATGGAACTAATCAAGCTCATAAATATTATTCCCGTGCCTTCTCTAATTCCTCGTTTCACCGCTCTCTTCGTCGTCTTAAACGATGTTGGAATTAATGTACACATTCTAAAATCTCCATTAGAACCAAAGGTCTGTATATCAAATTGACAGATTTACTACATCGATTGGGTTCAAATTCCAAACTTCTAGAGAAGTAGAACAACTTCAATTGGGTTTGTTTCATATTCCTTGCTGATGAAGTAAAAGCTTAGTACACCTAATTCAGCTTCAGTAAATCAATTTTGGAGTTTCTGGCCAACATAAGAATGCGATAATGAACAGGCAAGAAAGGTATTGACCAGGGATTATGGTCAAGTTGAAATGAATTTATCTTAGCAGAGCTTATAGAATTTGATACATACTCAACGGGCAATTCTGATTTTCCTGATTTAAAATGTCTATATGACTAGGATATGCACCAGGTATTTCGGTGTACAGGTCGTGATAAGACCTGATTTATTGGAGTCTTTGAAGAAGCTATGAAGTTCTGTATAACCGTCAATATTTAGGCACGGTGTGCAGAAGATGATGGCCTAATTGGTAATTCCATTACTTTTACAACAATACTTCAAACCTTAAACTATAATACGCACCTGGTAAAATAACTGGGGGCAGGTTGGATAGACTAATATGCATTACCGTATTTCCATCTACACTATACATACTATACCAGGTACCTTATTGATTGCATTTTATATATTGCAGTTGCAATCGCAAACGCTCCTAATTCCAATAAAATGCATTCAATTTTCAAGAGCTATAAACGTGGAAAAAAAAATTTCTTACTAAATAAATAATAAAATAAAAGTGAAATTGAAGTCTCTTACGTCAGAAGATACTACAGGACGTAATTTAAGCTTCAGAGATCGCTACGCTATTTCATATTCATTCTCAGTGCCTACTAATTCTCAATATTGAGCGGTGATCACGGATAAGTACTTCACATTAGGGTTAGACCCTAAATTCCTTGATTAGGTTGCAATGTGCAAGTCCAAAATGTTTTTTTATTAAAGAACTGATGAGCTTCGATTTGACGGGTTGGCTTTGGATAAATAAATTGGACTCCATCAGCATATCCCTCATTCAATCTTGTTTTTAAGGCTGGAATGAACCACATCAATAGATAATGATAAGTCTTTCGATTTGACTTTTGCAGAGTATCAACTGATCTATAAAAAATCATCTTCGAACGAGCGAGGAGTTGAAATCGAAGGAAAAGACGTGAGCTGAGCTTTGAGATTGTATCGTAATAGTAGCCTAAAAAATGTTATATCTACTCCACTCTGTTTTGTTGATGAGATTGAAATCAAACTAAAAGAGTAACCGACTAGGCTAAAAAAACAGCTCAGATTTAAGAACCTTTCACTTGTACATGTCTCAATGTTGTATAGCACCTCTTTATAAATGCAGCCTCACCACCCGCAACGTAAAATTTAATTTAATTTTTTATTTCCATATTGTACGAGAACAAATCCCGTACAACTTATAAAAAAGTTGAGTTCAGGATTTAAAAAAGTAAATAATGCCAGATAGCAGTTCTTGTTAATTGATGGAATGCTAAGATGGATGTTTCCATCACATATTTAATATTTATATGGATAAGGGGAGATGTAAAATGACTCTTGCGTGCTATCAGGAATTTGGAAATGCAACTCTTAGATGATATTTTAAAACTATTAAGAATTAATTGAGAGCATACTTTTTACAAAATCAGAGCAGCCTAGGGTGACCGATGAAAATACAAGTGAAGATGTATGTATACCATCATGTAGGAATGGGGAAATGCAATTCCTCTGCAAAAACGAGAGCTCTAGGTCCAGTTGTTCAACGAATTAAATTTCGAAAATCATAACTTCAAATTGCAAATTACAGCATTGCAAACCAGAAGATATATATTTATATCCTACAGTTGCACATTAAGTTTCCTAACGCACATTTTCACGGATCGATTAGCGTATTAGAGATTAACTCTGGTGGAATTGCACATGTTGCGACATTTTATCATACGATGCATTGCAGCAACTGAAGAAGCAGATTTTGAATCATTTATCATCTCGTAATTAAATTACAATGCTATTAAATATTAGGCCAGTAATGTCCTGGTCCCTTATCGTCTAAAAGGTTTATATGAATTTAAAATTTCAACAACCCTGCTTGCTTTACCCATAACCAACTTGCAGTGCTCGTAGAAATCAAAATCATGCTTTAATCTAATCCGCGATATGCAGCTGCAATATTCTACCGTTTAGAATCGACGAATAAATTAATATTCCATTTGCCATTCTAAATAAATGTAGCGTCCTTAATATTTAAAATCTGTATCATTTCATTAGTATATTAGTACTCCTACTATCTTCATAAAAAAGTCGACCGACATCAATTTGGACATATGATACACCAATTTGACCGAAATTTAGCACTAAACCCGAATATGCAATAAAAAATTGGGTGACAAAGACTAGATTTCGAGATAAACCCCGAAAACCGGGAGAAAATCGGATTTATAAACAAACCAACTAGCATAAATTTTGAAATGGAAACGGGGTAAAATTGGAATTTAAATGTTTTTTGGAAATTTAAAGCTCGCATTTTTAACTTTTAAATTCAGAGTTAGGTTTGTGAACCTTTTTTCCAGCAGAAGGATCACCTGTTAATTTCCCGAATTCCTGACTAAAATTCCCTTTATATGTGAATTCTGACACACAAAACATTGACGCTCTCTGCGAATACAAACTTTCAACGAAAACGTTATAGTACATTTTCTTACTATTGAAATGGCAATGTATAATCGTATACTAACCCGTGTGATCGGATCAGTATCTAAGAAGCTGCAGTCAGTATTTGGTATACACTACTACTATCACAAAAAAGTCGACCGACATCAATTTTGACATATGATACACCGTTTTGACCAAAATTTAATGCTCAATCCGAATATGCATTAAAAATGGTGTGAAAAAGACTAGATTTCGAGATAAATCCCGAAAACCGGGTAAAAATCGGATTTATAAAAAAGTCGACTAGCATCAATTTGGATATACGATTCACCCCTTTGACCGAAATTTAACGTTCAATCAGAATATGCCAACAATCTAGAATGACAATGACCTAGTTCATTTCAACATTTCCGATGCATTAAATTACAAGAAAAAAAAAGTATAGAAGGAAAGAGGTCGTTTCAACCGAGGTACTAAACGATCTAGGCTCAGGTACCTCGGGGTCGCCCGTTTCCCTTCTGTACTTTTCTAAGTAAAGTCTGTAAAGTTGATCGAAAATTGAGTTGAAGACTATTAATTGGCTACGAATGTTTTGATAATTTTATTTCACGATGCGGTAACTCCCTTTCACATTCTATAGCCTTCTTGTAAGCCAAGTTATGCAAAATACAAATGACTAAACCTGCCATGGTCATTTATAGGACCATGTGTGGAAAAGTTTACCTGTGATCTTAAAATTAAATCATTTCATGACCAATCCCTGATCAATCAACCAGAACAATCTGCTATCAGAATATCACACAAAATATATAACAAACTAATCTGATTATTTCAAGAGCGAATAAGCCAACTGATCGACAACAACACATAGGTACATATTATTACATATCATCATCCAAGAGAGTATTTTCTTGTTGGGTAAGGTTGAAAAGTGTAACTAAATTACTAAATTTGGATTGCGTTGAAATTGGGGCTAGGTCATGTTGCGGTAAAGTAGCCGAGCAAAGCCTGTGCATAGTAGTGTAGGTATAATAGTTGATGTTGGATGTTGAATAAGTTCAGTGGACAACTTATATACTCACTTAATATATGAGGTGAGTTGTCATTTTCATCTACCGAACTGGTTGACATCGGATTCCTCCTCTTGTTCTTAAATTTAAAAAAAAAAATATGTGGGCCTGACCTATAAATCCATAATACTTGAAAGACAAGCCATCAAAATCATAGGAACAACCAACCCTTTCCATTTCCTCCTTCGACTCTTCAATGCCAGGATTTGAGGTGGACGAGGGTCTAAATCTATTTCCAAAATGCAGAAGTACTTTTAGTTTAAAGACCGATCCGTACCATCAGCTTAACTGACACTTGTCACTTCTACCTCTAACCACTTCCCCTTAATACCGTGTCTCAGCTCCATACTTACCTATTTCCTGTATTATAATATATCATGGAGAAGTGTAATAAAAGTAGCTAGGTGAGCTGGTGCATATTGTAGATAACAATAACCAAATACCAAATATCTTTCATAATTACATGCATGAGTCGTTTCCCTTACCAATCTAAACACATAATTGGTACTGGACAGTGAAATGGTCCTATCTCTTTTGTAGGAGATATGCATGTAGAAATAAAGCAGGCGGAGCCCTGCTCTAGAATTACTTTATTATATCTTTGACAAGATCGAGATTCATTTTGTCATACCTTTTGATCATCCTTCAACCCCTTTGACCACAAGCCCTAATAACTCACATTCACTTAATATAGCAATACTGTATGGCATAGTATAGTTAGTTGATAGTTTGGGGTACGGTTCCATCTTCGTCTACACATAGGACGAGAGGACTGATTACCAGCAGCATGATTCGAACTGCACTTGAGTGCAATAGAAAAGTCACACTGTAGTCACAAATTGCAATTACATCTAGGAATTAGTAACCCTGAAATTAAAACTGAAATTGTTACGTGCAGGCTAAGGAATCACTGCAATGTGTATCTGTATCTGGGTGTTTCTTGGCCGTTGGAATGATTTTTTTTTTACCAATTTGGTTGTAATCGAATAAATTAAATTAATGGCACAGTCAGCATTGTGAAGACTCAAGCAAGAGTTCATTTGGCACTTTGTGATTTAACTTCAGATTGATAATTTAGATTTGCGTAGGAACGTGGTATGTATCTTATTTTCTCTTCCAAAGCAGATATTACAGAATGATATTTTTTTAATTTGTAGTCTTATGTTGCGGTACATCAATTTTTTAAAGATACTTCACCTAGTGTAGTGTATAACTTCTTGTTGCTGTTTATTGTGTATGAATGCATTTTAGCATTTTTCTTGTGCAGCTGATAATCAAATTTCCCTTTCTATGAAATTAGATTTCCTTTTCTACTTCTCAAGGCACACAAGCCGTGTCATTCCATCTTGACCTGTCTGATCACTGGGCATTTCATTCCATTGCAATAAGTTATGTTATGCTGCAATGCACAAATTGCACTGATTTAAAGCTTGATGAGTAAAATCCTTGGTGATCAATATCAAATTCTAAAATTTAGATCGCTACAATAGCCGCTTTAAAGAGGCTGGTTGGTATTTAATAAATCTTGAACAAGACAAATATTAGTTTTTTGCTTGAGGTAATGATGATCAATTGCCATGCTTCCTTGTTTCATTTAAAGTGCTTTACATTACATTATGTGTTTTGTACAAGTTTACTTAAGATTTTTGTCAGATTATCACCGCCTCTGCTGCCTGTTTCTTTGTAAATCAAATATTAAATTGAAAGGTGGAAGTTGGAGTTTGCAGAAAGGAAAAGTAGCAAAATGTTTGTCTGTTTATTAGACAGAGAGATTTTTGGATTTCGTACAAATTGGTTTCATCTGTCTGCCCTTTGTCCGTTTGACTTGTCACGTCTACCATCCCTGTTCAATCGAATCTGTGGAGTGGGAGTGGAAATTCCAATTCATTCATAAGAAACAGGAGAACATTCATTTGTATACTATATATTACATGTACATTGTAAGTAATTTTGAAATTTGTTTTTTAAAGCTATGAATGTTATATTCTCATTTGAACTCAATTTTGAGGGGGGGGGGGGAATAAAAACGGTTAAGGATTATGAAAGGTTGAGGGTTGAGAATAAGTTTGAGACAGAACTAAGGAAATGGAGCTAATGAACAAATAAGGTTAAAGCTTGGAAGTTGGACTTGGAGGTTCCGAATTACTTCATTTTCTGAAGTGATTATTCTGACCAGCTTTTTTTGACAGAATTAAACATTATATTTTCTATTTGAGCTTATAAGCCATTAATTGCTTTAATTATTGTGGCAAGTTTTAAAAAGGTTACTTTGATGAATCGAAATTTAATACCCAACTAAGCTGACGATGAATACTTTTTGGGCAAACAGACAAGTTGAAAAAAAACTATTCAATCAAAGGAAGGAAATGGCGACAAAAGATATCGATACAGTTCTAAAATTTAAAATAAATTATAAACCTGCATCAAAAATGCTCGTTCAAATGAACCCTTAATAAACTTCCTGATGACCATTGCCTTGAACCCGCCCTGAGCCGTATATGTCTGGCTACGACGGATGATTCGGGAAAGAAATAATTACTAAAAACTGGCATTTAAAGTTTTTCAAAATTATAAAATAGAACATATTGCTAAAGTGTTGGCCTCAACGGGTGGATTTTTAAGAAAACTTATAACAAACGGACAAGCTGTACCTTTACTGAGCATAATAAGACAGTGAGAACGTGGCTTTCAAAAGGATAAAATACGAAAGCATGAGTCGCATGAAACTAGATTTAATAGCATCAAAAGGATACGATGGGATTCTGCACCCTACTTGGCTGTAGAATCTCACAATTCTAAATTCTAAACCACCATACCACAGGATTCATGTACACGTACAACTATCAACTATTGCAGTACAAGTTCTAAACAACACTATCTCCTTGTTACACCTGAACCTGCATATTCAGCTCATTCAGTTAAATTCTGAAGTTTGAGGTGCACACAACCTCCTCTCACTGTTATTCATAAATTGTCCTAGAAAAATTGTACGTTTGACTCAATCCACATCCTATTCGATTAACTGCATCTACCTATCCTACTTGGGATTTTATCCCACGAATAAAACCAGTCTGATCCCAATAAATCAAATTATAAATTCAAAGTATCTAGGACATTCGATGGTAATTCTCTGCCCCATAGAACCCTTCCATTTTCCCATACTTTATCCAGCTTCAACATTTTAATACCCCTATTCCATATTCATTTTATACTCAGAATCGTCTTACGTCTCTAGGACATCTTCCCATCTTTTTACTTATGGTAATTACAAATTGTAAGAAAGGTCCAGAGTTGGCTATTGACAGTAGAGTTTTTGAACATCGGTTCTTGACTCGGAAGAAAAGTTCATGGAAAGCCTCTGGAAATGGTTTGAATGTTGAAAGAGCTTTGGGTTACAGCTAAAACTGCAATATAACACCAAAAGTGCAAAGAACTCGTGTGTAGTTATTATGCAAACGATGTAAACAAAGTGATTTCGTTAACAACCCATCGAGTTGAGCCCATTTTAACAAGAACAAGTCAGTACAACTGCATGGAGAGACAACCCGATTTGTTTGTTTTTCATCCGGTTAATTAATTTCTGTAAAAGACATTTCCCGGAACGGTATCATTGGACGTGTTACTGTTGTTGAGAACCTTAAACTCGAAGGTCAGAAGTCGGTTTGGTGTTGGAAACGGATTTTCAGGTGTAAAAGGATTAATTGGATTGTTCAGTGTTATTTTATGTTTTTTACAACTGGAGGAAAAGAGGACGGATTGGAACTGTTGTAACTAATGCAAGTGCATCGGACTGATTAAGAAGCATCTCGTTGGAAAGGTAAGAAAGATGATCATTTTTGAGAGGAATGCTTCATTGTTGAAATAATTTATTTTGCTTTTAGTGTAATTATCATTAAGAAATAGATAATCTTCATCAGAGTATGAACTGTAAGAATGCAATAAGGAATCCAGTGATGATGAGGCTGTTCCCCTTTTGACTCTTAGTACTTCCTCGGTCAAACAGAAGTTACTTAAAGACTTTAGTAGAGAAGAGTGTGTCTGTCTTAATTACGGAGAATTTATTCCCTGAAGAAGAGGTGAATGTGATGCATCCTATTATGTACTTCTAATTGGGCTTTCCTCCCTTCTTCCTTTTATGTATATATTACAAGTTACAATGCATTTTTCCTTACCTTCGATACAGTCGTATTTGACTCTGAGCGTCTTGGAGATAAAGTACAGTACAACAGCTCCTACAAGCTTGCCAACTGTGTACAACAAAGTTAAAAGTATGAAACGTACAGCCTCCCGGATAGTTTTTGACCCATTAGTCTCGGCTTTTTGATATGTGAGAGTTTTAATCTCCTCATCTCATCTTGTGTCAGTGGTGCAAGAACTATTTGCGTGTTCTCATCTACTCATCTCTCACAAAACTCACAATCTCACAAGGTGCTCTGCTCCCACCACACCATCCTTATTTCACTATACATACAAAATTCAAAGGTATCAAGAGTCAAGACTATCAACGATCAACCTTACCATGAGACTCGACAAATTGCAATCTTCTGAACTTTGAAGGAAAAGACGGAGGTGGATCTATTTACGATGCAAATGGTATGATGGTTGATGGTTGACGGTTTCTTCATTGTTCGTTTCTTGGTCTATGTGTGTACCTTTTTGCTGCAAATTTAAATTTTAATGCTTGTCTGCAATCGGCAAAGAACAAATTTGCATACGATTTTCCGTCTCTCGCCATTCCATCGCATCAGAGCTTATAAGGGATGATTACAATATGATGATAACGATTTTTATGAACTTTAGTTTCTTTCTCAAAATCCAAAGGTGAGCTATCAAATCTCCCATCACATCATATATTTACAAAATGCTATAATATGTCACGAGCAGAGCTCATTTGCTATATTTTATATTGGCCTACGCAAATTAGCCGTCCCTCTCTTAAATTGTAAACTCATGAATCCTAATTCCCAACATTGCATAATGCAAGTGGAATACATAGTAGTAGGTAATTGTCTAACCATCAATTAGGGTTACAAATAAAATATATCCATCTGTTATATCTTGTGTGTAAAATGTACAGTAGATATTAGAAAATAAAAATCCATTCAATTTGAGAAAACAATTAAGCAAATAGAAAAAATGCTCTTAATGTAATTACGGAATAGTTTATCTCCTTTCAAATGTTCAAGTTTGAGGGAATGCAACTCTATTTTATAAATTCGATTATCACAAGAGATGAAGAGACGAAGAAAGGAATTAGCATAAGTGAATTATGGGCCAGACGGAGGTCATTCAATTCATGACTCTATTGGATTCCGTTTCTAGCATGATAATAATATTATTATTTTTACCGTCGTTCTGGCATTGCCAATTTTCATATTATCGAGATTTGCGGTACATTGTCATCTTATTTCTTCTGATGACTAGTCGTTATGGTTTACGTAAATTGGAAATGGACACAAGGTAACTGCCAACTGTAGGCTTTGGTCTTTTTAAGCAACTAGAAGATGTAAACTAGGGAAACCCCTAAAATGCATTTTTATCTTAATATTTTTTTTACTCAATTAAACGGTCGGTGTCGTGCAATAAGAGTTTTCATTTTGCCAAGTCACCCAAAATAAACAAGGACCTCTAGCTCTCTTCCGTTCTGTCCTGTGTTTGTGTATGTACTTACTTGTGTGGTTGGACACAAAGTGATGTAAGCTGCAAGGAAGCTGAGCCATACCGTCAAATAAGTATGCAATGTAAGTGTATAATATGGATAAGTATGAACAAAATTCAGAAAATACTTAGCGTGGAATTGTGCAGCTTTATTTAAAGAAATGTTCAGAGGACTTCAGGACATGTTTACCTCTAGTACTTACAATAGATAACTATGTACTACAGAACAGAAGCCGAGGAAGGACTTGTTTATGAATAGAAATAGTACAAATAAGCCCTAACTGTTTTTAATCATCCTCGTTTCCTCGTAGAAATGTTTCTGTGCGAATTCAGACATAATTGGTGTTACTAGTCAACCTGTTCAACCTTATCTTATGCACTACTACAGATCCACGGCACCGTATTAATAAGTATGCAAATTATAATTGGCACCACTGGCAGTCGGAAGAAACAAACTCCACTGCCAATGCCACAATAACATAAAAAGCGGTCGTAGGAACTACTAGAATGGGCGTCATTGCAATGATAGTAATTATCAAAATCATATTTGTCATCTAAATGTATTTCTCTCTTCATCAAAGTTTCCACCATCTTAACCTAACTCACTCATACGACATTAAGTAAAGTCAATTTGAAACTCGTCTCTGGGCTTCGGCTTCAAGATTGTCTTAGACAGCAGTAATTTCGTTTTCTTAATGTGATAGCATATGATATAAGGAATATGAATATAGTAAACGATCGAGGAAACCTACGACACAAGTATATCCTGAAGGTTGCACATTTCAACATGGCAAAATATATATTTACATACAAGAAAGGCAGACCTGAAAAACCATAAAAAAATCTGAAACTGTTCTAACTCCAAACTAAGTCATTCTAAGATAATTATTTTCATTCCGTTTTCCCAAGTCACATCCTTGGATGGCATTTCCTCTAAGTGAAATACTTGAGCTCTTTTTTTGCATTCCTTTTTCTTATTCCTTACGGAATGTTGAATCTAGTGGAATGCTTAGCCCAGATGCACATCGTCATCCTTTTCATATCCATTAGTATCAGTAACTGTATTTGCATTAAGAGAAGCGATGTACAATGTCAAAATCTCAAACCCCAGGTTTGGAATTCGGAATGTCTGTAAGTTGTAAGGCGATATCTTGAAAATATTTTGTCACAGCAGAAGAGGGGAAGAAGAGCTTAAAAATTGACTCTTTTACTTGACTCTCATATTTTTTATCTTAAAGAGTAGAATAATATGTTTCCATCATTGCTGGAGGAACTAAGGGAAAAAAACTTTTGAAAAATATCACATCTCAATCCTTTTTCATCATCATCCTCGTTTTTTCTCCAGCAAGCCAGCTAGTTCCTCCTAGTAAGGATTAAGAACATTGGAGCTTTGCAACCCTACAAAACAAGACAAGACGTGTAGAGATATCCTCGAAATAACATAACGGAGCCTTTTCTCAAAGTCTTTTCAAGCCCTTGTCTTGTTAGGAGTTGTAATGGTAAATCAAATAGTAATAGTAGCAGCTCCGGTAGGTATGGGTTATCTGTATGTAACTGGAGAACATGATCATCTTTTTCATCGTTAAAATATTTACATCAAGTCTCTATATAATCCCGGTCCACCACACTCAAACTCCTTTGAGTCAATACTGGAAATCTAGAAACTGACAGAAATGTTTCCTTGTATCGGTAGCTTCTTTTTCTAACTTCAGAGTGCATGAATTATAGACACCCTGATTATATTACTACGCATGGATGGATAGAATGAAAGGTTTAAAATATCCTGCGAAGAAAGAAGAAGAGAATGGATGCTATGGGCCTAGGGATTTCAAACGAGGATGAAGGGAACACTTGTTACTGGGACTTACAAAAGCCTGGCTTTAATTTACATTAACCAGAGAACATAAGGAATTCTAGTTTTCCAAAATTCGACATTCGACACCACAAAACGGACCGACAGAAGCATTTCCTCTACGTGATTAGTTCAAGAATTCACAAAGACGTTTCCCAGCACATCAACCGTTCAGGGATAACTGATTCAACGTTTAGTCCTATGAAACTATGAAGTACGTTTTTGTAATATCATTGAAGATGCTAAGGGTGCAATTCCTTCAACCCAAGGATCTATGAGTCTATTTGAGTATGCATTTACAAATGTCCAAATCCAACGTATTATTAAGGGCTGAGATGAAGACTCAACGTTCAACTGGTTTAGGCATGTTTTAAAAACAAATCTCTCTAGTCCAGATCAGATATCTTTATCATCACACATTCTGAGGATATTATTCCATGTAACGTAAATACGTTAAGAGCCATTTCTGAACGTTTCTAATGCCGAAGGGACTTGCCTTCTCCTTTGAAAACTTTGAATACAATTTATTTATTTTCCATTGAGGAAGAAATCCTTGTAAAATTAAAGTACAATCCAACCATCCAACAACTACCTGGGTGTTTTCTAAATGTCTCTTTAGAGAATTTATCTTTCCCCACTTGTTCCTCGGGCTTCAACCTGCTCAAAAGAAGAAATGTACACAAACACATATTTCAAAGGGCAACTGACTTACCAAGGTGATCACCGGAGAGCTGAGTACACTTTCTTATCGTTTATTACTGCATCATAATGGACACAAGGACAGATATGGGTAGCTGGATAATGGACGGGAATGTAGTTGGTCATGTCATTGTCATGATTCTCTCCAGAAAAGAGGAAGAGTTATCAGTAACCTCCTGTGCCATGTGAGTGTGTATTTGTTTGAGCATCTTAAATGGATAAGCAAGGCTTAGTACCAAAGGTACACATCATATGAATTCATTCATGCACCAGCACTGAATAACCAATCAAGACCACAGAGCTACCAGGCAGGCCTTACTAACAAGGGACATACAGATCGGATAGAATGGACGCAACAGGAGGAATGAAATTAATGCTCGTTATTCATAAAGTAAAATATTATTGCCGTATTGTTCTGCACCACCGTGTTTTTTTATGACTGCTGAATGGTGATGAAGAACTGGGCAAAGCCTGGAGTTCTTCTGTCAAATGTCAGAGAGGTAACAATCCAACAATGGCAACGGTCACACAGATACGAGATGAAGAATCGACCATGAAATGGAGATTGCATAAAACGAGAAAAAACATAAACATTAACTTGAGCCTAGCTTGCCGAGCCTCTTGATTTCAGTCGTTCCTTCGTAATGGATATCAAATTCTTCCTGGTCATTCGTATGGAAATTCTATTCCTTGTTGTTGTTCCTGCTTAGTTGGACCTGCTTGGATATCTTAAGAGGACTACAGGTACACGCGGTCGTGTGAAAGATGTGCGATTCGGCAGTGAAATATGATAATCTTATAATTATGCGTATGTGTTTTGATGAGCAGTGCAATGTTCCACTTAAGAATTATTAGTTATGGCTCGCAGTGGGTCGTCGAGCGGGTTACAAATTAACGGGCACATTAGCTCTACCTCTTTAATTTCTGAGGCCATTAAAACGTGGACTGGGTTGGGCTCCCCTGCATCTACATGTACATGGCGAGACTTTTTTCTTGATTGTCAGCTAACAATCAACAATCAACAATTGCCGTTGTTCTTCCTGCAATACTCTATGAAGTATCAAGCTTTTTAGTTATCTTGTAGCTAAAATAATTATAATTTAATGATCTCGGGTAGACATGTATCTTGGTAGTCAAGTCGGCCTGTCGGAGAGATCAAAATGTCATTTCCCTCCCTCTCTCCTGTGCAAACTGTGCTCATTTCCTTGTTGGAAAGATAAAGCACAAGATATATAGTCGGAATTCCTGTATCCTAAACGGCAGATGTTGTTTGTTGTTGCCATAAATAAGTCGTGATTCATTCTCTATCAAACACTTACAACTTCTAAGTGTTCTGAGTCCTGACCGAGCTGACGCTGAATGCATCTAGTCGGTAGTATATTTTTAAGAGTTGGATTTAGAATTCCTTCTTTGGTTGCATATGTTCAAAAATGGGATGTAGGCAGGGAAACGTGCATTGTTATTAATTTGATTAAATGCAGTTTGATTGGATGCATACTTTTCTCAAGATTCAACAGATAATCAAGCATAGTTACATAGTGCAGTTTCAGTCGAACTTGAATTCGGCATTGGTCTGCACGAAAATGGAAACTGGAAAAATAAATGGAAATGAATGCCAGCGTAATTTAGTGGTCTGTATTTACTTGTTCGGAAGCCGAGGGAACGCTTGCATCTGCTGTGTGTTGAATGAGTTGCCGAATTATTTCCTGAGAATCTCGGGACAATGCAACTAAATTGATGATGCTGAATTATTTCCATCATGATGATAATTGAAGGCAATTTCTCATAATTTTGTGTACAAGTTTTTTACTATTATTATTACCCTTATCGGAGGATTCATGACGTTAGCAATGTTGACTCGTTAAGTGTGCATTGGCTTGGTTTGCTTTGGCACTTGCAGACTTGAACTTTCCATCTGTTCACTCACCTTTCGTTCTTTACGATGTGATGTTGGATGTGATCAAGTAACTTTTTACTCATTAATAGCATTTACAAAAGAAACCACCTCCTCTACCAACTGCTATTACTTCCCAAGCTAACCTGTCTCTGTGTATCATCGGATCACCGTAGTGTTAGTGTGGTGGAGATGGTGAGCTGATGGTTAAACATGATGAAGATGGCTAACCTAAGGTGACAAAAAAATCAGGGCACAACCAAAAAGTCTACACGATGAGTTCGAGTAGCTTTCTTCGTTTTCTGAGAAGCAAAATATAAAGTGTAAAATACAACCTTTGATGAACTTTCGATCTGAAACCGAGCTAGAGAATGTTTTTTGTAGAAATGCGTAAATGCTGTAATTTTGTGGTCCCTTTTACAGCCGTTCTGACTTCTGAGAGAGAAGTTTGAAAAAGTTGCTGTAAAGTTGTGGAAAAAAGTATAAGCTTGCGTGAGTGGTGTGGAAGTCAAATCTCAAATGCATCATTGGTATATAACGTCAAAATTCAACTTCTCTAATGACACGTTCATTTGCACACCCAACACTTTCTTATATCTTCAAATTAGTCACCCTTCTTTGTAAGTTGTAAAGTGGAAGTACGATCGGTGATAAGCCTACAAAATATTCTAGAATTGTATTTAGTATGTCTTGCTAAACGCTAAACGAATTAAGGTTGAGTCGTTGAGTGATCCGGTTTGTCGATGTCAGTTATCCGACCTTCTTGCCCTTCTTTTATAGATGTTGGTTTCTTAGCTTCAGCAAGCCCTTTTAGAAAGAAAGACAGGAAAAAGTGATGTAGGTAATAATATATTATGTGTTTCCTAAATAGTAAAAAGTAGTTTCCCAATGTGAAACGGAGAGAGTTCAAATCTTTAAATGTAGCAGTTCGTGTCGTCTTTTTTGTCAAGAGATTCAAAATTTTCTGTCACCAAAGTCACTATTTCCTTCGAACACGAAAATGAGCATGATGATGGGATGACCACTGTCCAAATTAGGATAGACTAGTAATTTACAAACAAAGATTAGATGGTGATGACGTTATTGTGTATTGAGATTAAGAAAGCGTCAGACTTCCCAAAACAGATTTACTTTAAGGACATATTTGTCTTATTCTCGACAGATACCTTAGGTTAGTTTTTTCATACCCAGTAAGTTACAGGGTTCCAAGCCTACGGTTTTGCCAAGTTCAGAATTGTAATTGTGTTTACAGTTAATAGTCTGTGTAGAAATAAATATACACTCATGGTATTTATCCGTTTCTTTTTTTGCATACAAAATGCAATGGCAATGCTAATATTTTTTATCGGTTTGATCCCAACAAATGCATAACTCTAAAAGCAAAGACAAGGATGTGTGTGTAATTTACTAGATATATTTGTATTGTATCTAAGTACAAAGTTTGTTAGCATTTTAAAATGAAAAGAGGTACAACTTTGAAAGAAAAAACATCTTGTCACTAACTACATAAAGTGAGCAGAATGAAGACTACATAGGGCGACCATAACAATATATTCTTTTTGGAATTTGAAAGCTTTTGACAGAAATGGCATGCCATCTTGCCATTGACAATTCACAGGAAATTATTGCCTTCAGGGTAGGGAAATGTCTTCTTCAAAATCTAATGGCCAGTTTTTTCTCTTGTACAACATGGAATGTTATTACGTTACTAGGCTCTAGATCATGGATGTTTATAATACTGAATTGTTGAATGTAATATTTTGGACATGAACATAATAATTATTAGTAGGGAACTTATTTTTTCCCAGAAGTTGAATTTTACACATTACATTATACACATATTACACTGTATTATAACTTAATGCATGAATACGAAATCTCAACCAATCTTATTTTTCTTACTATCCAGGCTTATCTAAAAATCATGGACATTTCCATCTATCATATTGTCATATATGAATAGGAATTGAATTGGCCAATTGTATTGTAGGAAAAAATTGTATAGAGACTTCTCCATGCTCCTTGCATATATTCAACAGTTTCATCTATTGGTTTTAGTTTCAGAACTTTATCATGTAATTATTATATACTGCTAGAGTGACTTGTATTATTTACAAGATTGTAGACTCTGCAAGCAAATTTCAAGCGATACTACATTCGTGAACTAATGAACCGGCTATGAAATAATATTGGCAGAGCATTTGCATTTTAAGTGACTTCATACATCGAATCCTTAATCAACTAATTCACACACAAACACACACATCTGTATACTTGCTATCCATCATTAAATAACTGTTGATAAAAAACACGGAACCCTTTTTGCTTTAGCAGCTACAATGTCACCTGTTTTTTACAAGTTGCTCGCTTCATAAACAATAGTAGGAGACCCAGCTGTAATCACCGGCAATTTAAAACATCGCTACAATCATTATCATCATCAAATCACCACAGCATCATTATAATCTTTGCTATTAGATTCTTTCCTCCTTTTGTACACTCTAAAGTATAAAGAACGATCAACCGGGATATCTGTAATATTATGATGCGATGATGTCCACCTCATCGGTTCATTATTAGCTCGCCTATCTAAATAGGATTGCGAGCTTATGATCTCGATCTGTCTGTCCGTCCGTCCGTCTGTCCGTCTGACGACACGGCTGGATAAAAATGAACCCCCAGCAAGAGCACACTGGAAGCTTTGGAAGCAGAACG
>JAQFZA010000340.1:0-26227 GCA_034695115.1 Desoria olivacea
AATTTTTTTTTCTGCCAATAGCCAATTACTTGGTCGAGGCATACCTGGAGTTTCAAACGTCTAGGACTTACCGTTTCTGAAATATGTTATGTTTTTTAAAAAAGTTTTAACAAATTCAACCTACGGCAGTTTGAGGGTAAGAAACCTTCTACGTTTCCGTAAGAGAAACCCTAATCTCATTTATAGGATCGTATTTGATCAGAAGTTGATCCATGCAATAGAAGAATTAGATGTTTAACGTTTAAACCTTGTCACCTTTTTAAAGACCAATATGGACTTTTGCCCTCCAATAATTTGGACTAATTTATGATTAATGCTTACACTGCCATATTTATGCCATTCTAAGATTAACGTTTGAAATGAAATCCGCTTGAGCAGGACAGCAATGTCCGGACCTGTTCAACTTTACCGGTTGGAGCATCTTTAGAATATTACAATTAAGAAAGCTTCTACGTTTCGAAAGGGAGAACTTAATATTATTTAAAGGATTGTAGTAGATGACTATAGGTGTTCAATGCAATAGACGAAGTTTTGTTTTTAACGTTTAACCATGGTTGACCTTATTGTGGACACTTTTATCAAGTCAATAATCATCATCAAATCGATATGTAAATTGTAGAAGGCTGCTTTCACACAAAAATATAGATTTCTTTCAAAAAAATTACCCATGTTACCAATTTAACTAATTTAATGATTTAGAACGGGAAAATGTATTCTGGGGGCCAAATTAAATTTTACTCGAAAACTATACAAAATAATCCACCACTGCTTGTGTATTTTAATTTATTCGTCTTCAACTCCACGGAATTTAAACTGCATATGCACCAAAATTTCGCTGGTACAATACATTATACTGTACATAGGTAACATACTATACCTTAATTCGAAGGATCTGCATGACCTTACTCAATTAACATTTACTCCAGATTTTAATGCAACTAGGCAAAATATGGATGTGACCCTAATGTCAAAAGCCAAATGCGAGAATCAAAGTAATAAATCAAAGGAAGGTTACGAACTGAGATAGACGGGGTCCACATCCGCATCCATGAGATAAAACTTGGCCCTTGGACTCGCCCCCTCTTCTTCTTCGGTCAGTGGGGAGTGCGGGGAGGATGACACCATTTCTCGAACCCCGACGTCGGCACTTGACACTCGGAAGTTTTCTGTGAAATATGGATGTAACTGCGTCGATCGTCTCCAACCTGCCTGTCGGTATCCTGCAACAGAAACATTACGACTGAAACACAACCCCAGCCGGTACGGTACAAGTCGATGGGCTGATGGATCCGAGAATTTTGCAAATTACCATGAAATGGAATACCAAGAAAATCGGAGGGAGTTGTTATGAATACTTTTCCTACAATAATACTATTTTGCATTACCAAGTTGATATTTTTTACATTATTCTTGTATGTCTATTTGAGGCAGTAGTGGGGTTTAATCAGTCCGGCTTAAATGAGGCAAAGGGGGCAGAATAATGAGAGACAAACTGATACCCTCCGATGTTCCGATATGAACAGAGTCGATACTTTTCTGATACAAAACCTGAGAAGTTGATAACCAATTACATACTTTGATTACTTGTAGACTGAGCTTGAATAAATGAAATAGTAATGTCCCCCGTCATCCGCTTTTTCTTCGACTCTCACAGAAAACAATATAGGATAAGGAATCAATACATCAGAAGGTCAGAGGTTCACATATCATCGTATTTAATTGCTAGAGGAGTTCAGAGGACGGGGAATAATTGCCCTAGACAGAAGTTTCCAAGGGAGAAATTAAAATGAGGTACGATGTCCTATATTTAATCATTCCCTCTTATAATATCCTCGTTTTGGTCTATACCTAACTAATCATGTACATGTAATTATCAATTACAAGATGTTTAGGTCAATCCCTTAGCTGAGGGTGTGAATTAACTGTGAATTGAGGGAAGGGCTGTAAATTCCTGGGAGATATTTCCCCTTGAATATGGCAGGATGTGCAAATTCTAAAAATTGTACGCCCATATTGGAAATCTTTCTAAGCTGGACTTCCAAAGGTATCGACATCCCTCTCAATCCATGCCATCTTTTCTTCCTGTCTTGTAAAATCAGTATGTCTTAAAGTAGTCTGACCCAAGCTATGCGTCCACAATTAAAAAAAGCTTCAGTCTTTGACTCCCAAATTTGTTGTAAGCGTATTTAAATAAACCCAATACTGCTTTTAGAAAACTGGTCTTCAAATTCATTTCCTCATTCATGTTTTAAAATACACTTGCATGGGGTTCCTTCCAATCCAATAATCCCTAACCAAGATAACATCATAAGCCAAGCAGTCGACGGTGGGGGACAAAGAGAAGAAAGTTAGAGTGGAAAAGGAGACTAAATCCTGCGCCCTTTCCCAGGAACTTCAAATCCATTTCTACGAGAAACCTTCAGTTCTTATCGATTTGGGAAATCAGAGAATCGGAAGTTAAACATTTCTAATAAACTCGTCTTGGAATTCGGAATGATTCCTCCTAATTTAGTTTCTTAATTAGTAACTACTAAATTGTAATTAACAGTAGTTCCACTTACTTACGCAGGAAGGAGGCCTACTACACCTGCCTCTGGATCTGGAAGAAGGTTGAGAGATATACGCTTCTTAATTACAAGAAATTACAAGTACGACGGAAGAGATTGCAAATTGCGGAGGATTGTTTGTTCAAAACGGTTTGGCCATCACTCCCTAAGCTGTTCACAGACTTCCAATCAGGCACCAGGTACCCATGTAGACATTGTCACATATATTGTGGTTGGATTATGGAGTGGATGGGGAAGAATTTGGCTATTTTTATGCTTTTGTACTTTGGAAAGAATTGAGAATGTGGAATGAGTGATGACGAGATTGTGTTTGGCTTTGTAGGCTCCTCGGTGTTTCTGTAGGCGGACTGCCCGATTCCCGGGATTCGGGTCGGACTTCCTGACTTGCATCATCACAAACCACAAGGAACGAATCATCAGACCACCCGAAGTAGTCCAGTCCAGTCCAGTCCACCTGTCCACATGCCATCCCTTGTGTATATATCCGAATTCTGACTCTTTCGCAGATCAGCTTGACAGATTGTCATTGTCATGTCATTCGTCTACTGGCCACGAATCGTTAGGTGAGTTTGTGGCCATCGTCACTGCTTTTATTTATCTTATCTTTGGAGTTAGGAAAGTGCTAATGATGTTGCGTAATGTATGCTACATATGGATAGGACGTAAGCATATAACAGATTTAGATTTATTTGCGACGGAAATGACTGAGTTCTGTTCTGTGTTATCTAATCATCTATTGTGTTGGTTTTTTTTACAGGCTTGTAGCAGTAAGTGGAAGTGGATTGCAGTAGAAGATTGATTGTCGGAGTGTCAAAGGTGGGAGATTGAGGGGGACGATAGAAGAACATGGCAGTGTTACACCGAGCCTTGCTAAGTTGGTTCTTAGGCCTAGTGTTCCTAATCTTACTGGTGATCCGATTAGACCAACGAACCCAGTGGAACTGGTTTATTGTGTTCATTCCGATGTGGATATTTGACGGGACAGTCCTGACCTATGCAGGCTTTTATTTGGTTAGCCGATGTCGAAACGAGCCTAGTAACCTATGCAGTGCATTCTACGTTCGGAAGCTACAATTCGTTATTGTCATAGGACTGAAGTTAACTCTTCAGATCCTCCTGTGTCTCAAATTAGAGTTTCCTGCTTGGAATCTTCCCCTTTATTACGTGTTTATCCCCTTCTGGTCTATACTAACCTTCCTAATAGTCAAAATGATTCAAAACCTCATCGAAATCGCCACTTCCAGACCTTTGTCTATCACGGATTTCAAGTTTTTTGCCAGGACGCCTCCATAGGCCGTGTAGCTACTTAGGATTACTAGGATATTCAGATAAAAGAAGCAGAAAGGATCACAATCGAAGATGCAACCAATCTTATGGCCGAACAATATCCCTCAGGAACTTTTTTAAATAATCAATGATGACGTAGCGGGTTGGCGAAGATGAACCGGACACGTCGTGACGGAACGTACAAACTCATCCGTCAAAGCGATGATATCTGTGCCACAATTATTAAAGAGGGATAGAAGTGAATTACAAAACACATCCCGCATAATAACTAACAAGACGAGTAGCAAGGCATTTTTAAGGGCTGGAAATTGATTGTATTGCGATTCAACCGCGTGCTTGCATTGCACGTTATTTTCGTACGGTTTGAAGAGCAACAATCCCAGCTAAAATGCAAGATAACTTCTGTGATACTAGTATTAGAACCAATTTTCTGTATAGTCTATACATAATATATTTCCCGTTTATATACTGTGGGGATACTCCACTATGAAATGATTTTTTGATTCGGATCGAATAAATTCTAAGTCAGTGATCAATGATATTCGATCTACATACTGGGAACTATTTATTCTTGCATATTTCCAATTCAAATTAAGTTCATCACCGCATGGAGGGAGGGAGAGATGAACTTTCAGTTTCATCCTTGTCATCCTAACTGACCTTCTAATATACATTAGTACATTCAGCAATACAATAATATGAAATAGCATTAATCATACGTTCCTGTGATATTTGAATTAATCATCATGGATCTCGAATGCTTCTTTTTCCAACGTAGCTTGTTTCACAGGCTTCTTAAGAGTGAAATCGCACATATGCTGGCAATGCTCTTCTCTTGGAGCGTTTTTGTAATGAAGTGATTGATATTAAAATGCAATGATCATTTTGAAGCGTCCGCGATTGACATGTAACCAAGTAAACTCTTCGTAAAGATAGATTTGTGTTATTCTTGTCCGGGTTGGCTGATGATTTTGTCTTTTCCTAGGATGTCAAGTAGTGGCTGTTGTTATCATTACCACAATCTGTTTCCACCTTTAGTATCGTTACCATTTTGAGAGATGAGGGAGTGAGGAGAGTATATAGTGACTTCAGATCAGAACACAGAATCAGAAATGCTAGGAAGTATATCTCCAGATTCAGACCGGTAATGAAAGCTAAGTGTTAATTTCGTAGTCGGTCTTTCTCATGAGTCATTTAAAGAGGCTATGCTATGTTGGCTCAGGGTGCAGATGAATTGTAAACTCAGGACGAGTGAAATTAGCAGTGCACAACCTTCATTTGTACATACGTAAGAAGTTGAGGTAATTGAAGATGTGGACGTGTTTATTAGAAAAAATAAGACTGAATTTTAATGATCCCATATAAAATAATAGTATTTATTATAAAAAGTTATGACTACAGCTAACTGATTTATTCTTCCCCATCCTAATCTCACTCAATATTTCTTCAAATGTTTCAACTCCTCGCTTCTTCATCAAGCCAATTGCCCAGAAGTACTGCAACTTCGCCCAAACTCCAAAGCACATCCGTTTAAGTCGAGGATCCTGACCTTCCGGGAGGGATAGGGCGTACTTGTATTCCCTTTTGACTATATCTCTGGCACTTTTCAAGTATCCTTGCTGAAGCAGACTTATGGCAGCATACAATCTGCACAAAAATATTTATTTAAAATACGGTGTTTCTTGACATTTTTTAAAAACTGACTCCACAACATTTATATATCTTCCTTAGTAAAATACCTGCAGCGAGATGCAATCAGAGGGTCCTTTAGTTTCACGGCTATCTTGAGCTGAGTGATAGAAACGCGTCCAGCCTCTGCAGCCTGGTTTTCAAATCAGACAAGAAATAACCCTTCATTCTCCATGTTTTCCAATTGAACCAACAACGATCAATGTTCCTATACTTACATATGAGGTAGAATTGTCTCCAAGGGCAGAAAAGGCACCACCCAGCGTTGACAACCAAGAAAGGGCTACGTCTAATTCACATTTCTCCACGATATATGAGTTGGCCAGGAGGTTGCTAAATTCCAAAGATAAGAAGTGACTTACAGCCTCCTACCTTAATCCGGTAAGTAAGCCTTTAATTAATTCATAAGTCAGTCTTACCCCATGGAATCCAAGACGTCTCTGTAGGCACGTCCAAGAATACCAATCACAGTCAAGGTTGAGTTTCTCATCTGACTAAACCATTCAGAAGCTGGTAAGTATGTTCTCAAGAACAGATTTCGATACACGGTGGACCGCTGGAGCTCCAGCACCAAATACGAGAACGCATATCCGTCCATTTTAAAAAAGACGATCCGGCCGAAGCGAATCGTCCATCCCCTCCCTCTGCCACGATTCTTCAGATGACTCACATCGGAAACCTTGGCTTCTTCAGCAGACACCCGGATCCTAAAAAGTGGGCCGGAGGGCCTTGACATCATTGACATCACAATCACTGCAGCAGGGACCAGAGGAGGGCTGCCGGATGGGAGGACGGGCTACCATGTATTTTGAATCAAGGGTCGTCCTACCCTGTTGATCATGACAAACGAGAATAATTATTAGATAGACCATTCAAATCTAAGAACATTACGATTTTCAATTAATTTCTTAACTTAGACTCACCACAAGTGTTTTTTTTTTGTTGCCGAATTTGTGAATTGATTGTGAAATGTTGAATTGAGGAAAAGGAAGTTCCCGCTTTTAAGAGTTCAAAATTTCATAAATCCCGGCGGGGAAAAACTTCCCATTCCCGAATTTGCAAAATAGAAGGGAAAAATAGTGCAAAATGTGCCAAACTCCTATGAAATAAAAGGGTTCCCCGATCGGCAGAAGATTCGCACGATTTAAGAAGCAGCAGGAGTGGCACCCCCCAGCCAGGCTAACCTAGTAGCAATCTTCATTTCAATACCTACATTTACAATCTACTGTCCTGTCTGACTGAAGTACTGAACTACCACCACCACCACTGACTGCCTACTAGTGCCTACAGAAAACAGACAGAACTGGCAAGAGGAGACAGCAGAATCCCGTTCAGGATTCCCTCTACTACCCGGGTAGTCTAGTTGTATGTACTGAAAGGCTGCCAAGCCTATAGTAGAAGACAGAATACCCAGTTGGGCACACGTCGGTCCTGTCTGCGTCACTCCTTTACTTCCTTCCTACACATGTGACATGTATACATCATCATAATCCACAATCTATACCGAATTTACATTGTTCTGTGCTCCCCGTCGATCCAGTGCCCTACATTCTCATCTCTAGAAGGAAGTCGGAATTCAGGGAACTGGACTTTCCAAGACAAAAGTTGGCCATTAAGGACAACAACAGAGATCTGCATCTGGCTTGAAGATTGACTGAGCTTGGAGCTGGACAGGAAGGGCTAAGGAAGAGCTGTACTTTACAATTCAAGAGTAATTAAAGGGTAATTACATTTGAAATTCATATCTGATAAGTAGGTACTCGAATGGAATAGTTATTGATTGCAGATTGAAGTTATTTGCACCTGATCGTATTGTATTGTGTATTGATGACGAGGTGTCTGTGGAGTTGACGACACTTAAATACAAGTATAAACAACTTACTTATATATCCCGATGTTTACTTCTTCCGCTATTTTAGGAAAAGACCCGGATTCCACAACAGACGAAGGGAAGGATAAATTCAACGGAGGACTCGGCAGTGTCAGCGGCCAAGTACAGACAACATATATCTGCATTTGAGATACAGGAGGACAGTAGGAGGATATTGTACAACCGGGTGGGTCTCAGATCTCAGACCACAAAATTAACAGTCAAAGTCAACTCAGTTTTGGGTAAGATCTTGATAAGACTGGGTCCTGATTTAAATTTCAGGAATAATCAGTTTTTTATATGTGACTGTAGTGCATAGTGGGTAGTTGGGTATTTGTTATTGGAATTCTGTGTGTTTTAGAATGTTGATTTCTGAGGACATTCAGGAGGCAAGATCGTAGGTCTGGATTAACTTCCGGTGATTCATTTCTAATTGCAGTGACTGTGAGTACTTGTAGGCAGAGCTAATAGTGTGTAGCCCAGGAAATATTTCGTAGTCCGTAAGTCCCAGCCTTTTCAAGGGGTTGAAATACTTGCACTTTCCATTGGACTCATACCGAAGGAATGGAGACCCATAATTGTAACAAGAAGATAAGAAATGAGATTTGGTTAATGCATAGTGAGGAACATTGGAGACTACTACATAGTACGTGGTAGTAAAGTATTTCTCCCTGATTTACCGATTTTTCAATAGTTTTACTGGTCAATACCGGTTCTTAATTGCCTTTTTGATAGGAAAGTCGTTATTCAATACATTTATGTAATTTGGATTTCAGGCTGCGTTAAAGTTTTCATTTTATACAAGTAGGCTTTAGGATAAATAACAGAACTGTCAGATTGTCTTGCTGGTTTAGGTTTCTTGGAAATTGTTAGTAGCTACTGACGGATCTGATTTATTAATGGGTAACCGATAACTCAGGATTCATGATAGACAAAGCAGTCTCAATAGCCACAGAACATAGTCCAGTTTCAGTAAATTTCGGTTTGTAGTTGTTCTGATTCATCATTTTATGCTTGATATGCATATTTAAAGTTACTAAGCTGTATGTACTAAGTAATGTATTTGCAGATAACGAGTCGGCAAATGAGTATTTGTGGTAATACATAGTAGTAGCCGAAAAAGTACTGGAGTATCTTGATATTGTAATCAGAACAAAGGAAGTGTCCATGATAATAGTTCCACTCTTGCCTTCATCCATTATTCATTTCATGGTTCTTGGTAAATAATTATGTTCATAGTCACACGAGCTTTAGTTATGTAGCTTAAGAAGATGTATACGTGATGCATATTGTAACCTAGACTGAAATTTAATGTATAGCTATTACCATTCTGCATACTCTCATCTTCAGTAATTTGTGACGTGATAAATACATGAAGACGTGAGTCAGCCAGTAGAAGTCTCAAAAAGAAGAGTCGAGAGTGGATTGCAATTTTGAGATGAGGTGTCAGTTAGTTCATTTAAGCCGACATAAATAACCGTTACAAGTGAATACCACTGATCTTGACTCTTGAGCTGGGTTAGCTATTAAGTTACTAACGTTTTCCAATCACTTGGATTCTTGAATTTATATTTATCAGATTAATGAGTTCACATTTATATTTGAATAACTTCATGTTTGATGTTCTTGTGCTAATACTAAATTAATTTTTCATGTTTTTGCTTGTTCCATAGGTCTCAGTGCTTTCTAGCTGTCCAGGAATTGTTCTTCTCCGGGTGAAGTCTGTGACAGTTACAAGTGACTTGTTTTGTTTTACATGGAACGATTTCCGATTGCCCATATCATATTGAAACAAATGAACTATTGACATCAGAAACAAATCAGAGACAGTTGTGATACTATACTACTAGTGATTGTATAAGTCTACCACCGGTGCTGAAAATCAATCGTCATATAAATAATCCAGTGTGCTCTTGATTCTAATGGCTGGCTTTCGCCTTCTTCAGCAACGGCGGATACTTCCGGAAGCCAAATTTGCGGCAGCTAAGAGCTTGTCATTTCTAGGGGCTTCTTCCCCTTGCACGTCAATATTTCTTCAAAAGCATGCAATATTCTTTGATTTGGATCATGCAAGAGCAAAGTCAACTCACGCTCCCACAAGCGTAATTCAAAGTGACCAGCAGCCGCAGCCCTCCAAAGATCTTAGAATTCGGGATACTTTGGATCTCACATTCAACGATGCTCGTCAAGCCTATCGATCTAAATCGACGTTTGAGATTCTTAGAGCTTGGATTGTTTTTAAGTTGTGCTCCGTCAACTATTTGGTGGAGAATAATGCCAAGGTATACATAACTCTTTCAAATTACGGGGATTCTTAGATTTTACAATTTTGGAAGGGGTATTACAATGTTTGTTCTTTTTATAGTTGATGAAACTTGGAGAAAAAGTTCTTGGAAAGAAGTTATTCGAAATGTTGATGGTCTCAACCTTTTATGGTCATTTCGTTGCTGGTGCGGATCAAGTTGCGATTCAGCCTAATATTCTGCGGTTAAGGGAACATGGTGTTAAGGCTATCCTTGACTACTCTGTTGAAGAAGATTTGAGTGCTGAAGAGGCCCAAAAAGCTGATGAGCAGTAAGTTCTTCCACGGATTTGATGAACTTAATGAGTGATGGCTAATCTGTGCTATTTAGGTTATCTACAAGTTTGTATGTTGTAAATTTACAGACCTTTACAACCCTTAGAAGGAGAGAAACCTGCTGATGATAGTGGTAAGCGTCTTACCTTCTTAATACGCTTTGTATAGCAAGATGTTTATCATCAGTATAGTTGCGAGTATAATAATGTTTGTATTGAAAAAGTACTGTTATGAAATCATTTCGTTGAACTCACATTTGACCATGGGATTGATTATCTTGTTAAATACTTAAGTCTAATTAATGTATTTACATGCTGCTCAAGTAGATCGTAAAGTGGGTATGTCCGACAAAAATTAATCGTCACTAATAAACTGGATATGTGTGTCACTAGATTGCTTGAATGTTTCATGTAATCTTTGACTGATTCTGCTATGATGATTATTGTTATTATTCAGTAATACAACCTCATAATTTGAAATGTTCTTGTTATCTTCATAGAGTACACAAAATACCACTCTCCTCATGGTGGAGGGGTCGACCGACGCCTTAAAGCCGCCGCTCGAACGTACTTCTATATGAACGAAGCCCAATGCGAAAGAAATATGGAGACATTTCTACAGTCCATTGAAGCTGTTTCTGGTGAAATTACTACAACATCACAGATTTGCAGTTGTCTAGTACATAGTATGCTCATTTATCTAATATTATATTCGTATGATGATTTCAGGAGCAACCAAAGGAACAGGTTTCGCTGCTATTAAAGTCACAGCGTTAGGAAGACCTCAGCTGCTGGTAATTGAGAATTACAAACTTCAAAAAAATTTATCGAATGCATTCAAACAAATCATTGGGAATTTGTTGTCTAAATTAGCTACAACTATCGGAAGCTATTGCTCGAGTGCATAGGTACGTCGGTTCCTTTACAGGACGACGAGGTCAAGTGACTGAGCAGAATGTTAAACCTGAGGATTTGAAACGAAGACTGGAGCGAGCAGCAAAGACTGATCCGACGGTACAGTCGTGGCTTGACAATATGACTTTTGATGATTCTGGGTAATAGATCGTTTACTAATTACTCCAAATCCAGAGTAGAACGTTGCAATACGAAACTCTATTTTTTTAAAGCCTCATCCACATCCTTCCTTGGCAAGGAGTCGTGGAAGCACAGCACCAACTCCGTGAAGCACTCAAAGTACCTGACTTGTCCACAGGAAAGATGGAAAGCTTGGTACCTCCTCTTTCTGATCGCGAAGAAGAAATGTTTAAAAATATGATGCGAAGATTACATACCATATTTAAGGTGAGATTTAATTGTACCTGTTTCCTAATAAGATAAATGAGCTGTTCTTAAGGCGTACATTCCTTTACAGACCGCGACGAAGTTAGACGTAAGAGTGATGGTAGATGCTGAACAAAGCTATTTCCAACCTGCAATATCACGTATCGCAATGGAGATGAGTCGAATTTACAACAAGGAGAAGGCAATTGTATTCAATACTTATCAGTGCTACTTGAAAGAGACGTTCAAGAATCTCACTGCAGATCTTGAACAAGCAGAGCGTCAAAACTTTTTCTTTGGAGCTAAGCTAGTCAGAGGAGCTTATATGGAACAGGTAAATAACTAGAAAGCAAAGGCTTACTGTTGATAGTATATGCAGTGCAGAAAAATAACGAGAATGCTCATATTACAGGAACGTCAGAGAGCTGCAGAGCTTGGATATGAAGACCCAATAAACCCAAATTTCGAGGCGACAACGGAAATGTATCAGAAGTGCGTGGTTGAATGTATGCAAAGGATAAGACGAATGAAGGAAATCAAACAAAATCATAAAATCTGTATCATGGCCGCAACTCACAACGAAGAGACTGTCCGATTCGTCATTAAAAAGTTCGTTGATCCCGGAGTAACAGACTGAACTGTTCTTGATTTTAATTCTCATTTTCTAAATGTTTCTATTATTTCTGCAGCATGAAGGAACATGGGATCAAGCGGTCTGACAGAGTAATATGCTTCGGTCAATTGTATGGCATGTGTGATCAAGTCTCCTTTCCCCTAGGTACGTACTTTCTGTTAAGCCCAATAAAGCAAACCAATTTCATTGTGCAATGTCAAAAATCTTTGATTATTTCTCAGGTCAATCGGGCTATTCAGTTTACAAGTATGTTCCATATGGACCCGTTTACGACGTCTTACCCTATCTTTCCCGGCGAGCTCAAGAGAATCGGGGAATGCTTGTTAAAATTCAAAAGGAAACCATGTTACTTCGAAAAGAGTTTTTTCGCCGGACGATGAAAGGACAGCTATTCTATCGACCGAAGGGACACTACGAGCCCATTTAACTTGGCACATTATCTAATATAATAATCCATTAAAATATACACAAATTTCAAAGGCCCGTTGTCTCCAATACTCAAGATTCAAGATGGTCACGAAGTAGTCAACCCTACTTCCCACAATATTGAGGTCAAACTCTTGGAGTTACCCTCATATTGATGAACAAAGGGCTAAGATGTGCTAAAGTTAACTACTATCGAGACAGTATTTTTTGGTACCAGTCTCATTTTCCTTTTTGGCGTTGACAAGCAGAGAAGTACTGCTTGCTAAAACAGCTACCTTTGGTAAATGTATTGATTGTACCTAAGTTTTTTTGGTCCCAAAGATCTAAATTTCCCTCAGTATTGAATCCAGTCAATTTGTTCTGCATAATATTCCTCAGTTCTTATCATTAAGTATTTCTCAACTTCAAGTCATGTGTAACCTCTTACAGTTAACAGTATTTTCAATTGGATCTGATTTTCTCCCAGTATTACAGCCATGCAAATGTATGTACTTTTAATTATTTGTACGCTGTACTTCCTAGTATTGTGTATTGGATACGTTGACTTAAATCGCTGACGTATCTGCACATTTTCAGTTACAGGCAGAGGCCATATAATCTACTTTACGGAAACCCACGGTTAGTTTTAGTTATGGGTCGATTATTTAGTTACACCCGTTAAAAAGCAAATGAAAACAGTTAAAGAGGAAGCTGACTTCGAGTGGACGGAGGGACATCCCGATCCCCACCCACTGGATAGTGATCTAAACAATAATAACAGACTATAATCCATCAATTAGTTATTGGAAGTACTTTAAATTAATTAGTGTGATATAAGCGATAATTGTAATTGAGTGTGTTCTTCTTCAAACACGAGTTCATTGATGCTGAAGACAATGTTAAGCTGTAGTTATTTCTGCAAGGAACTGTCGGCTGTCGAACCTCTTGCACTTAAGTTGTTCTACTGTATTACCTGTAATTAGTTTATATTTACGTATATACGCAATGTTATTAGACGACAACGTTCAGCAATGATTTCTGCTCATATATTCAATACAATTCGTCATAATTAGCCACAAATGCAAAGTTCTTCTTCCAGATTGTGTTTTCTAGCTAATTAAGTACGAAATAGGCGAAGAAGGCAATCCTATCGTAGCGTGGTTTAAGTTTAAAATTGAACGGTTTGAAATTTCGTCAGAGTGATTACAGATTAGTTACATAAATATATGCATTTTAGCCAATTAAGTTGTTGTCCATACAATAAACGAGATGATTTATATAGAAAAATAAAGGTTTTAATTCTGTCATATTCCAAACTGGATTTTCTTTCAATGCATCCTCCTCATATATTGAAATTAGTTGACATTGGCCTGTTTGACATATCTTTTAATATGGCCGAGCTGAATGTGAAAAATGTGTACGCGAGAAGACAAGATTCATAGAGTATGATTTTCCTATACGTGTGCATAGAGCATTGGATTGGAGCGGGTGGGTTCGGTTGTGCTTGGGATTCGGTTAGATGCAAGTTTGCTGCTGACGGAGGCAGTCGCAGAGAAAACAGTGACGAAAAGAAGATTTTCTTCTTGGATATTTACAATTTGAAATCGTGCTAAATAATTAATTAACTAATTCTAATAACCAATAACAAATAATTAACTTGCTAATTGCGGTTGTCTAAGGTCTGGTCGTGGGTTGTTGCCAAGAGTAACCAATTCATTTGTTTACGTCTTCAGACACGTAAGTCGGATTTTCAATTTGCAATTCACAATTATTGCTGCTGTTTTACACTTTTACTGATTTTATTCCACTGCAGTACTACTGGTCCTTTAATTGTGATTTGCCTTTGTTTAGTATTAGATTGGAACTGACTGATCACACGACTAATACTGGAGGATTGAAAACTGACATCTTACCAGAAGCTGACGACTGTCGGGGGTTTGGAATCTGGCCACAATACACATCTAGAATGAGCACCTATCAATACCGTCCGTCTTCTGGAAACGATACTGACTTTGTAAGTCGTTTGTAATTGTCGCTAATTGTAATCAAAACATTCTATTTTCATTGTTACATATATTTCCTTGTTGAAACTAACTTTAGCCTGAGTCTGAGCCTGAAGTTGAAGCTTCAGCTTTATATGAAGCAGACGTATGGATCTCCAGCAGCGAAGATGAAGCAAAGTCCTCGAAGGGATACAGCTTGTGTTCCTTACGGGAGCGGCCAGCTACCAACCTTGCAGCTCTGCTACAATTAGCACAATCTTCCGCGACTGAAGAAGAGGAGCTGGAGATTATTAATAAGAGCTCAAGCACAAGTAATCCAGAGTGGAGAAGTGAACAGGAGAGTACGGAGAGTTGTCACTCTGTCAGAGTTGTTACGGACCATTCAAAAAGACTGGACAGTGCCGAGGTACGAATTCGAGGAATGTTGCGGAGGATGTTGGAACTGAAGAATATCACGGATCAAAGGGAAGACGAATTCTTCATCCTTTGTTATGATGTAGCTAAGAACGAGGAAGACACTCACAAGTTGATTAGCCATTGTCAGAAGTCTTATGCGGTCCGGAAAAATATGCAGAGGATGCTAAGTCGTATCAAGATTACTCTTAAAAGGCTCAAAGAGGAAATAGTCTGTGGAAACTTGATCGATACTGAACGAGACATCTTGGTTACGATTGAGAAAGACACCGGCGTGGTGAGTTGATAAAATGAAATAAGTATTACATTAAAACTTCCCTTTGGTTAGTTTAATTTGAAAATTTAATTTTCGATTCGCAGTCTGACGAACGGGACCTTCGAAGAGCGGAAAAATTGCTGAAATTACGGATGGGCGTTTTAAATGAAGCAAGGTCTCTCCTTTGCCAGTCGCTCCATAGTTCCAAATCGCTGAAGTCATTCTCTCAAGAACTAGCTGACGATGGAAAGCTACTGCGTGTAATTACTTTTAATACAGAGGCTACATATTATTAGGTTTTAATCTAATCGAATTTAATATGGATTGATTAACATTTGAAATTAGGAAAAATTCATGCATGGAAGAAATCTCGGACTTTTATCAGATGACGAAGTGGACAAAATCTGCGCAGTCTTGATAGAACATAGTAGGCACTTTTTATTTATCCACTACCGTTTTAGGTCACTTTGGAACTCATACTTACTATTGTTTGTTGTATAAATAGGTTGCCCACCTACTCCCATCGAAGAGCAGCCCTGCTGTTCCAAAGATATCCTCAAAAACTCAAAGAATTTGGTTCACGTTATCCAGCTCAGTCCTCAAACATCCACCAGCAAACCGAACAGCGTTTCGCAGAAAATCACCGCCCAAATACCTTCCAAAAACGAACGTAGCGTTTCAAATAATACACCTGGAGTTTTTAATTTCAACAAAAGTCGTTCTAAGAAAATTCCAACTCAGCCAATGAAAACTCAAATCCGTTCGAAGGCAACTCTAGCCCGTTCTGAAATGACTTCCAGAGATCCAAAGAATGTTTCTAAAGCTGGATCTCTTGCTTCTAAGGCTGTATCTGAAAATGCTTCTGCCACCGGATCTAAAAATGCTTCTGCCACTGGATCTAAACAGGCTTCTACAACTGGCACTAAAAAGGCTTCTACAACTGGCACTAAAAAGGCTTCTATCACTGGATCTAAGAATGTTTCTACCACTGGATCCAAAAACCATTCTACCACTGGATCCAAGAATCCTTCTACCACTGGATCTAAGAATCTTTCCACCACTGGATCTAAGAATCTTTCCACCACTGGATCTAAGAATCATGCTTCCACTGCATCTAAGAATCATTCTTCCACTGGATCTAAGAATCCTTCTACCACAGGATCTAAGAATCCTTCTACCACAGGATCTAAGAATCCATCTACCATTGGATCTAAGAATCCTTCTACCACTGGATCTGAACTTCCTTCTGCCACTGGATCTAAGAATCCGTCGATCCCTGGATCGAAGAATTCTTCTACCTCTGGGTCTAAGAATTATACCACCGGATCTGAACATCCTTCTACCAATAGTTCTAATCATTCTCCCAGTTGGTTCAGTACTATCGAGAGAGTTTCTCTGAGCAATCCTAGCCTTGCCAGCAATACATCAAGTCCAACCAACAAATTTCTAGGAGTCGCAAACAGTATTTCACAGGAATCCAACAACAATCTGGAAGTTTTTAGCAAGGAATCTAGCGTTTGGTTGAAGCATCCTAAGCCATCCCCTAACCTCTCAACAGGTCGAAATCTCGAAGAGCATGAAGACGTCTTGGTTATGAATAACGCTCGAGTTGTGGTCCGAAGATCTAAAAACGATGACCAACAAGTGACTATTACTGTAACCACGAATCCTCGAGAAGCAGGAAGCATTTCTAGTAAATCTGCGTTAGATTATTCAGCATTCGGAAACACGCCACCACAGTCCAAATCTGAGTTTGCAGAGTACGATGAATCATACGAAAATTATGATTACGGATGCATGAGCAAATTTGAGCTAAGCGTTTCGACAACGAGTATATTGCCCCAATCTCAACAGCTAGCTGTTGAAACAGATTGGCATGTAAACAAGAAGCCAGTTCTAAAAGTCCAGTCTAAGTCACAAATAGAACCACAAAGTCAGTATCGAATTCGCCAATCTGATTTAATTCCAGCAAAAAAGTCTGCAAACATCAGCCACTCACCCTCAGTCAAACCAAGGTTCCAGCAGCAACAACGAATGCCTGTCGACTTACAAAGTCACGAGATGAAGCCCCGTGTGTCTACTCGCAGTGCCAGCGCTGCCGCAGCCCGTAGATCAGTCTACAATGCTCGTATGCGGGACCGGAGCCCCTCCCTTGAACCAGCTTCAAGATATCACCGACCTCGAGGCCGTCGTTGATGACTTCCTCAAAGTAACTGCCACTGTATCTCGTTTCTGATCATTCCAACTGTCTTATATTACAAACGCATTTTAAATGTAACCTTCTATCTAAATACCTGTGTCAATGTCAAACTAAATTCAAAGTACTTAAAATGTTACAGGACAAAC
Source organism: Desoria olivacea (assembly GCA_034695115.1). Lineage (NCBI taxonomy): Eukaryota > Metazoa > Arthropoda > Collembola > Entomobryomorpha > Isotomidae > Desoria > Desoria olivacea. Next base: position 17,330 of record JAQFZA010000340.1, read on the forward strand.
TAACCTTTAACCCACAATTGCCATGATACGACTTTGTAAACTGAAACCACAATTTTCTAAGGAATGAAAATAATATCTAAATTCACTGTCCATCTCCATTCAAGTTTTGGTGTATCTGTTTTTATTTAATAGCTTCAGTAAGAATTAAGAAACGGTCACCCTCATGACGATGTCATTCGGACCTTCAGCTCCTTCCAAAGCATAGTTCGCTCTTCCCGTGCCCCATTCATGACAGATCTGTTCTCTGAAGCCCTGCGAGCTAAATACGGCATGACACTTTTCATAGGTCCGTACGGGGTTGACTTGTAGACCTGATATCCTTGTTGAACTGGTTAAAAAGTTAATCATATAATCAGTAATTATTGGTGGGTAATCAATATTTTGTAATGAACGGTTCAAAAGTAGGTATAAGTTAACCTAAAGGAGTACTCAGGTAGTCTGCCATTCCATAAATCTGCGCGAATGAGACGGATTCATCTTGTGGGGAAATTTTCAAGTCCTTCATTGCCTGAGCAGCAAGTCTTATCGACCTCTCGTTATGAGTTGCCACTACCAAATGTGACCCTTTGCTTGAAGTTGAAAGGTGTTCCAGGACATGGTGAATAACCCTATGTAGACATTTTAAGTTATTTCGAGTAAGAAATTAAAAGTTGCAAATCATAGCTACCGATTGTAAGAAATATTCGTGTCCTCATAAGTATCACAGGTAGGCGAAGGTAAGCCGTTTTTGTTAGCCAAATATCGTTCCCTGTCAACATATGCTCCTCGGACGATTTTTCCATACCAGTTGACCCCGATTTCTTTGGTGATCACCGTTAGCTCAGTACAAATAGATGCAAAGGCATCCTGGACAATCAATAATATCCATCATTAACTTCATCTGAATTTGTAAGGAAATGCGAGTCTCCTAAGTTGAAGTCCTTCACCTTTAGGTAGCCTTGTATAGTATTACCAACTATATGACCATGTCCGTTGTACCTGACCATAAGGGCCAGCGCTATGGTAGATATTGCTGGCTTGCAGGAGTAAAATTCAGCATCAACTAAAACATTAGCACCCAAACTTCTGGCTCTCTTGACTCAAATTGTAAAATTAAAAAATCATGTAGTTAAAATTATCTTAACTTTTTAGAGGTTTTGATATTATGTAGTGAATGTTTAGATTAGTTAGTTACCCAAGGAATCAGCTCTACAAAGCCCGTCAATGAAATGGAACATGTCACTAGATTCCAGGTTTAGCTTTAGGGAGCTGTGATCCTCAATCGAGTTGGCTACTTCCGAAACAAGGTTGACTAAGGCTTGGTGATTCAATTTGGATTCAATCGCTCGAGAAGCTTGTTCCTGATAAAAGTGTAGAGAATTAAGTGTCGTCGTGTAAGTTATCGATTGTAATGTAATTTGAAAGTACATACCAAAGTATTTGCTGGCATGATGGCTGACAATTTCAGTTGCAGTACGGGCTTCTTCCGTTTTTCCAGAGAAGATGCCATGTTAACTATCTCTAGTAAACTTCCTAGGTTATCGTCATACTTTTCTCTACAAAATTAACAATTGAAGAAAGCTTAATTATATGACATTTCCTTTACTTAACGACTTCCAAGTTTTAATTTAGTCCTAAACTTGGAGGATTTAGCATCTTGGACATCTTCTTCAAGAACGGGGAGAACCATGAGAGTCAGCCCCCGTAGTTGCATGGATCGTACAACTGTTGTCATTCTTGAAATTGCATCCCCTCCAACGAATTGATTGTAGAACGTCCTTCTCAAAATCCATTCCCCGACCGGCCCAAACTTTTGGGAAAGATTGAACAACTAGTTTTTGGATAAGTCTATGTATTAGGTCACTGGAATCGATTTCCACATTTTTAACACACATAACCTTAGCTTATAAAAACTGCACCTGGAAGCTCCTTTCAACGAAGAAGTCATAAGAGCACATGTGAAGAACTGCAAGAGCCCTGACGATGTCTGAAGTGGTCATATGGGATAGAATACCCTTCTGGAACGCACCTATCGGGATCCAGGCAGCGACGGTCTGCCTGTTCTCTGCTACCGTTGACCCAGCGTTTGAGGAATCGGGCACAGAATTGGCCCCACTGGCCACAGACGAACTTGCCCTATGTCGCCTAAAAACACAATTTACTAAATTCTTTGATAACTTCATATCTACAGAAATGCAGGTATGTGATGTGAAATTTTGTTGAAGATGATTGCAACAGGTTCTTGTAGACTTTGAAGCTGTCGAACTGAAGTGCAGTCCCTACTCTGAGTATCAACCTGTTTTTATTTGGGCTTTGTCAACTGCATTGCTGACATGTCCCATGAGTACCATCACCTATAGACTCTTTTATAATCCGCATTCAAGTTATTTTTAGACAATCTTGAAAAAGCCCATTCTAGTTATATGTAAATGTACATACGTAAGCTGTTTGGGGACAAAAAGAATTTATTTCAATCAGTCCACATTCTTATGCCGATTAGATGCTGTATCGTTATGTTTCTGTATGGATTTGTGACCAGGGTTTCGTAACAACCGACTTTGGCCCATAATACGCAGCACAGTGGGTTCAATGGGTATTAGTGGGTTTCCAACAAAGACTATGTTTTTCATAATGCTCACTACTTCAGTCAGTATTACAGTATACAGCCAAAACAAGTTAACCGGGATTCGTTTAAGAAGTAAATCCTGTTACTGTGCTGCCGTATTCATGCCTTCTAAAATTAACCTTTAAGCGGGACATGCATTTCTGGCCCCCTGCAATCCCGCTTAACCGGATTGTGACTGACTATAATTGCATTGTCGGCAACAATATCAAATCGTTGCATCGCATGAGATCTTGATGCGTTCTTAGCTAAATCCTACGGCAAGGCTTCAATGTCCTTAATCTAATTTTGCAGTATGGATTGGTTGAAAGGTTATGTTTCAACTTAAGTAAATGAAATAGGACAGTTTTGGATTCTATAAGTCAAAGTCATCTGTCTAGAAGAAGGTTTTTCTCGCCCTTAGTAGATTCAGATTTCCAAATAAAAATTCTTAATATTGTTAGGATAGAAAACTGAACTGTAGTTAATAGAAATAATATTGAGCCAAATCAAGCAAATAAAAACTGTCTTATTTCATGTTATGATACCCAGAAGGCAAGTGTACTTTTGATAGCCCCTATTTACATTATTATCGGGCCATTTCCATATCCAATTTCAAGCCAAGAAGGGATCATGCAGGACAGATGATTATTTTGAAATGTCCAACATGCACAACTACTACTACATACTACGAAGGAAACTGCATTTATTCACAAGAATTATGGTGTCATAAGTACAATCGAAACGGGCCATAAAATAGCGGCTCCTCTGAGCTCATGATTGGATTTTGCATGAAGGGTTTTGACCAACTTTTCAAAATCAGACCCCGTCAGAGCAGTAAGAAAGCATTAAGTTATTTTACCATCTAAGTAAATCCTATAACAATGAGTTGTCAAACAATCCTGGATCGTAGAGATATAAAGAATAGATGATGAACAATCAATAGAAAATTTCCATAAACCTTTCTCTACACCAAATTGAAACTTTATTAAATGAGTTACAAACTCCTTCCAACATGCCACACCTTTATTTTCTGATCAGTAAATCAATAAAACACAGCTTCAGCTACACTATGTCCTGCATATGCTCCAACACCTCCACCAATGGCTCCAAGAAGACCACCGGTGACTAAGCCAAGAATGGGACCGACGATGACTTCACCTAATCCAGCTCCAACAAATACTCCACCAACAGCCCCTGCAACCAGTCCAATCGGTCCCAGTCCCAAAGCCATTGCTCCAAGTCCTCCAGCAACACCAAATGCGCCCCCACCTACAAGGGTACCCGACTCGTGGGCCAATGCTCCAGCAACAAGTCCTCCAAGTCCTGCTCCTAGATTACCTCCTATACCGGCTCCCAGCACTGTAGCAATATCTTCGTCACCATCTTGGTACCCTCCGATGATAGCCCCTTAAGAAACATTACAAATAAATACAATTTCCTCATCCGCAGGGGGCAAACTTTTTTCACTCCTCCTAACTCATCAATCAGAAACACCATAGATCCGCTTACCTATCCCCCCACCTGCAGCTCCTAAATACTTCCCGGTTTCATACCCTCCAGCAGCTCCTAGTGCTCCTCCAATTGCACCTGAAATTACAATTGAATCTACTTTTTCAGTACCTAAATTCGGCATGCATAACGTATATATTCAAAAGCAAATCAAGCTATGACCCATACCTCCAAGAATTCCGCCGGCTGTGGCCTGCGTCCCATTTGACTTCCTTCCTTGCCTTGTAGGATAGGCGGTGACGGAGATGATACCGAAGAAGTCAATCAAGACTGTGATGAAGCAAACCGTCTGGAAATATTACGAACCGAATTTTCAGAATTATATTCTTCTTGTTCTTAGTCAACATATTTTTTCAGGCCTTTAATCTGATGGTAAATTATTCTTCATTATAAATGATTAATTATGACTTACCCGTATAAATCCTGCCATGATAAGAGCCTTGTTATCAGTTTCAACTAGGATGACGGCTTCCTACAATTACCTACTCAATCTGGCCGGAAAAGTTAGCTGATATCAAACCGTCTTGGTTCTGTCCCCGAGTCGGTTCCAAAGGAAACTAAAGAATTACAGGTGAGGGAACTTGACTACCCGTAATCCTCATTTTAAGGGAGGGCCCTTGCTCATGAAAAAAAAACAGTTTAGACTACCATAAGAATTATATTATGGAGGTACATTGAACTGGATTTTTTTTGTGTCAAAACTTATAAACCAGATTCTTGTGATGCTCTGTTTTTCATAAATCCTAACCTACAAAGGAAGCCTTAAAACCTGACCATCTATTGAATCAAGTAACCTTGAAGCAGGTAGAAGATGCCCTTGCACTTGATCTGGATACTTGAACTTCATCTTAAGTATGTTAGACCCCTCTTTGTTTTCTTATAGGACAAAAGTGAAGGTGAAGGTCGGGAAGCTGTTGTTCCTCTCGTGTTTTTCAGTCTCAAGAAGTGTATTAGGATATGAGAACACAACGGAGAAGGAAAGGTCAGTTGAGGTTCCTACAGAATCATTGCATAAGGCAAAAGTAAAAGTACCTATGATGGTCGGATGGTTAATGTAAACTGTCAATAAAAATCCATCACATACAAGTTTTACTCTTGAGTCTACTCAAGTCTACTGTACAGTTATGTAATGGTTAGGAATCATCGTTTTTATGATCGTGTCGTACTGAATCCGGGAATTGAAATTCTCTGAAATACGAATATGACTAGAGAGGATGAGATTATTTGTACAAACAAAATTGTTAGATTACATAAGAATCTGTGCCTCATGCTCGTTTTACAAATATGAAATGAGAAGCCTTTATAACAAACTTTTGAATCTGTCCTTAAAAGATAATGTATAATATACCATTCTTATATCAGCGGTTTTTGATATTATGCACACCAATTTCAAGTTAAATCATCTCATATCTACTTTAAAAGGTTTGTTCTTTCGGAACATAATTCTAAATTAATGTTCAGATGCCTACACTTCAAGATTACAAGTCAAAATGTATATTGCTGTATAATGTGAAAGTATGGAAATTAATAACAATAATCAAGGATGGAAAGCATTTCATGAAACTATGAAACAATGACCATAACCGACCGATATAGAGCTAAGCTCACCGGGGGCGGTACGGTACTTTTGATCAAATAGACTCTTTTAGCATCTGATATTTCTCTGTTGGGGCGAGCTATTTTTTTACGTTTGAAACGTTTTATTAGTTATTTATAAAAAACAGTCGACTAGCATCAATGTCGATATGTGATACACCACTTTGACCGAAGCTTAATGTTAAATCCGAATATGCGTTAAAAACAGGTTTTAAAGACCGGATTTGGAGAAAAGTCGGGGAAATCGGGTAAAAATGGAATTTAATTTTTTTTTTTGGAAATAGCTCGAATGTTTACATTTGAAACGCAGAGTTAGGTTTGTGAACTACTTTGACTTAATGAAATTTCCATTTTTTCCAGCAGAAGGATCACCTGTTAATTTCCCGAATTCCTGACCAAAATTCCCTTTATATGTGAATTCTGTCACAAAAAACATTGGCGCTCTTTGCAAATATAAACTTTCAAGGAAAACGTTATAGTACATTTTCTTACTATTGAAATGGTAATGTATAATCGTATATTAACCTGTGTGATCGGATCAGTATCTAAGAAGCTGCAGTCATTAGTATTTAGTATACAATCCGACTATCTTCGTAAAAAGTCGACCAGCATCAATTTTGGCAAATGACACATCGTTTTGACCGCAATTTGATGCTTAATCCGAATATGCAATAAAAAAATTGGGTGACAAGGACCGGAGTTTGAGATAAACCCTGAGAACCGAGTAAAAATCGGATTTATAAAAGTCGACTAGCATCAATTTTGATATATGATACACCACTTTGACCGAAATTTAACGTTCAATCAGAATATGCCAACAATCTAGAATGAAAATGACTTAGTTGTCATTAAACTATATCTAAAGTGTTGAACAACATTTAGAAACTTCCAGCCTTAAAGACGGAAGGGGAGGATGGGAGGACGTTTTAAATTATATCCTTCCCGGAAGAGCTTCGTCACTTTCTTTTCCACAGGATTTTTGTATTTGAGTCTACGGTAGTTGTGGATTTAAAGACTCCAACCGTTCATTATTCTAACTCTTCGAAGTGAGGGCCGTTTATTAGGCTGAATTGAATGAGTTTAAGGGGAGTGCTTCCCGTTTTCAATTTTTTTCCACAATTCGATTAATCATTTCAATGTGGTTACAAAAACACAGCTTCAACAACTACCACCTCAAATTGGAGAAAAGGAATCCCCACATTCTTGACCGACAGCGGATCTGCACATGAACTGCACAACGGGTACATTCGAATTCCACCTGACCCCTCCAAACAGGACGAGAATCTTCAAAAGCACAAATCTCATCCAATCCTTAACCATTCCGAAGGCTTCAATCTCTCCAAAAAAACCTTCTCGCCTTACTCACCTAATGTGCCAAAAGGTTGAAACGATTGGAGGTACATTTGACAAAACATTTATTATGGTACGAGTATCCCGAGACGGATTTCAAGTACCCAAACCTGAGATCTGTCCGGCTTGGCTACCGCAGTCTACAAAGATCCCATTCTACAAGCCCAAGTTGACCAAGAGGTTCTGATGATCAAACGACTCGTTAGGGACTCCAAAAAGGCAAAGTTGGCCAACCTTTCTGTCACGTTGTACTACCAGAATCCATCGCAATTGGATTGGTACTCAACCACAATCCTGTACACTCCCCCAAATCATTCCAAAACGTTGAGCCGGAAAAGTTTGGACTTACTAGACGCTTCACGCTTCGTTTCGATTAAACTCGGGCACTTATCCATCTTATCAGTTAGGGCAGGAGGACTAGGTTCCGATTCGGAAGGTGGGTGGATAGCCTTAACTTGTTAAAGATCAGTAATGAAAATAGACATTATACGTTGGTTCCTATTGATCTGGGATGAAAAGCAGAGTTTACGTTGGCTCAGAAAAAACTGGGGAGGCTCATCATTCATGTTGAAAAGTTTGAATAGATGTTTCTTCAGGAACTTTCTGGTAATTGTTTTGGATCCCTTGTCTACATTACAGAATTAAAACATTCGATGCCTCTTGTCTTCAGGATTGTAAGAACGTAAAGGAGATGTCCTTGAACAGAGGATCTTCCTCTGAGTTACGATCGGATGATAGGTACAGCCTCTGTAATTTCCACCTTCTTCCGGAATCCATTGAGAAATTGGTCATTGAGAACATTTCGATATTAACGACGGAACTGGGAGGCATTTCCTCTTCGGGATTTAAGAACTTGAAGGATCTTTTTTTACACTTATTCTACTCTCGACGGTTTATATGGAGTTGATGGAGAGACTTTTCAAAAAGTGGTTTTCTTGCCTAAATTGTGCAAATTTACAGACATTTTTCTGAGCTTGACCAAGACGCTAACTTCATTGGATTTAGGGACAGCTTAATGACCTCCAGACATGAAACTAGGGGACCAAGAAAGGATGGTATTTGTATTCAAAGAGTCGATCCTTCTATGCCGTTCACGCGCGTTTGGTAATTAAATGGCAATTTGAAGTTGAGGTAACCAAAATGACTTTGGCTCGAAAGAACATAATGGCGATCGGTTGCAAAGGAGCAAAGGCAGCAAACATTATATAATTCAGATTGCACAGCATTTTAATCACCGTTTTTTAAAGTTTCAAATGAATCGCCTTAGTGGGGGCGTTTTTACGTGACATTTAAAAATGAAGGGTGACTTATGGCACACCCCCTTAAAAATTGATTTTAAGGAAGCTGAATTACTCTAAATCGAATTAAATTTGATAGAATATCATTATGGTATGGTACTGACGGAACTTATGGCATGAATAATTCAATAACTGAGTTTGTGTTAGGCTTGTTCGGGATTAAATTTAAAGCGTAAACTGAATTGTACAACTACATAATATGTATTAAAATGGATGAATCATCTAGAATATGGATATTGAGGATCAATCACCTGTCCAAGAGTGCGTTGGTCATTTACGATAGTTACATTAAACGGACTGGTTAACTATTATCTCTAATTTATCTAATTGATCACCACGATTTATAAAATGTGGGTTTAATTAATTTATAGACATTAAATTAACTTGAAAAAAAACTGGCCTTATTACACCGGACCACTCATCTAGATGATGAACCTGCAGGGGCAAGTATGTATTACCTATGGGGTTTATTTTCTTCATTATTAGCTCGCCTATCTTAATAGGATTGAGAGCTTATGATCTCGTCCGTTCTGTCTGTCTGTCTGTCTGTCTGTCTGTCCG